>VUQS01068743.1:0-13268 GCA_015108495.1 Heterochromis multidens
CCTTAGTTACACTGCAATAGGCTTAGGCTGCCGGGGGTTTCCCATGATGCACTGAGTATTTCTCTTTCTCTCACCGTGTTTTTACACCTCTCTGCATTTAATGAGTTATTATTAATCTCTGGCTTTCTTCCACAGCATGTCTTCCTCCCCTCACCCCCAACCGGTCGCGGCGGATGGCTGCCCCTCCCTGAGCCTGGTTCCCCCGGAGGTTTCTTCTTGTTAAAAGGGAGTTTTTCCTTCCCACTGTTGCCAAGTGCTTGTTCATAGGGGGTCGTTTGATTGTTGGGGTTTTCTCTGTATTATTGTAGGGTCTTTACCTTATAAAGTGCCTTGAGGCGACTTTTGTTGTGATTTGGCGCTATATAAATAAAATTGAATTGAATTGAATTCAGGGTTGCAGGGGTGCTGGAACCTATCCCTGCTGTCATAGGGCAAAAGGCAGAGTATACCCTGGACAGGGCTGACACAGCACACTTTAGTTCTTTCTCTCAGCTCTGGAAAAAGAAAAAGTGAGGAGCTGTTGGGGATCAGGTGTTACATCCAATGTGTCATGATGGGTGAGTTTGTATTTTCAGTATACACATGTTTAAAGTGGATCTTTATCCTCAGAATGTAACTATTAAGCTGGCAAAATTATTCCTTAATGGGGTTACATACAGTATTATCTCAAAAGAGGTCTGTGAATCTCAGAAGAAAATCCTCTTGGGCTCATTTAGCTGTACTGCATTGTTTTAACCACAAGAGGTCACTGTGAGTCCAGGGTTGATCGCTAAAGTATTAACTACTTCAAGTTTTAACTGCTTAAAGTATTAACTGGTGATGCAAGTAGTTACCGTGCTTTTCTTTGCTTAAGAAATTCCTCACCTTGCACTCAAACAGGGGAAAATCCCTGGTTTGATTGGGACTGGAATAACTTTAAAATTTCAAGAAATATCCTATCAGGAGTGTGTCTTTAGAAGACAATACTATACTACGCTTTTAAAAAAAAATCCCAAACGTTGGAAAATTCCTGTGTTACAGTAGCCAAATGCAAACCTTTCATAAAATAGATTAGTAGTTCAGTAAACTAGAATCAGACAAAACAAAATAGATAAGTTGGATAGCAAGGGGTAGAATAAAATGAATGTGTTTAATATGTAAAAAGCAATATATAAAATGCTATTGAACGATCTGTAAAAAGCTGGGTGCGGCTATTTATTTATTTATAGCCCACGTCATTTGCTGCCTGTCTTTGCTGATAGACACAGCTGTCCCTTGCCACCAGCAAACCACGAGTGCCTTGATTACACTGGAACCACCTGCTGTCCTCATGTCGCTCTCAGGCATGCTCAGTCCTCTCTGGGATTAGACAGCTGTGGGACATTCTCACGGGCATTAAGATTTGTGTTGTGGTCCTCTCAGGCCACTCGTAGCCTATCTTCACTCAGCTGGAGCTCCAGAATATTTATAATAAGACTGAAATTTAATCCCGTGGAGATAATGTGTTGTCTACCACATACATGTACAGCAGAATAACATCAGGAGCTTTATTCTAAGGAGGCCCAAGTTAATTGGGATTCTCAGACACCACAGAGCACCTGTCTCTTCCTGTCAATGACCTAATCCTCTAAAAACTGTGTCTGCCCTTTTCCTACTGATAACTCAAGTCTTGGGAACATAAATTCCTGATAGCCATATATAAATGTTGTCACGTGGGAGCAATTATGCTTTAATCCACTCGGCGCTGAAAGCAGAGAGCCTTCAAAAGCAAGAATGTTTTAATTACATTCCAAAGAGGAGACAAGGCGGAGCAGAAAAGCTAATCTTACACATCATTGTTCTTAATGAAGGCCAGTTGTGAGGCCTGTCTTTCTGTAGAAGTTAGTTTATATGTTTATAAGTTGTTTTTTTTTCTCCACAGATATACAACAGCTCAAGCTAATAAATACATTAGATTAGATTAGACCAAGCTTTAATCTCTGGAGCTGAAAAATTAAGTCAACACAGAAGTGGCAAAAATACTGCAATTCCTCTAATGCCCATTGAGGCTGTCTTCAAAGGCGAGTCAAACCCCATACACTCCCATATGAAAATGCCTGACTTTACAACATTAACAGTGTTTACAGCTTAGTACAATTAGTACTTTTGGCCTGTGTGGAGATGACCCCCTTTCATAACAACTCATCCACCTGGATATTGGACTTAAGGGTGTGACTGGCAGGTAGCCAATCAACAAACTGGACCTCTCCCCTGTTTTTGTGTTGTTGGAACCTTTTGGATCATTTTAATGGAACTGACTGACCAATATTATGGCTTGCTGTGCGGTACAGACCAAGACATTTTTGTGCTTCAGTTTTGATGAGTGAAATTCTAGTATTCTATTAGTTTATTAGCCACACTAACTAGCAGGTATTTGTGTCTGTGCATTTCATCTATTTGTTTATGGATTCAGTATGCTAATCAGGGTTGTTAGTGTTAGTAGGTAACGTTGCACTCCACCCTCTCATTCAAATATGGTCACTTCTGGCTTCAAAATATCAACATGGCAGCAACCAAGACACTAAAGCTGGTGCTTCCCTGCAGCTTCTTCTAGCTGGCTATTGTATTTTGGCAGAAAGAAAATACTTCCTGTAAAATTTTCTCACAAGAAGTAGATCTCTCTCAGTAACCAAAGGGGTGTACTAGAAAGCAAGTTAAACATAGCCAGGCTTTCTTTATGTTAGCTGGCTTGACAAAGCCCAAAATCTCAGTCAGAGATATACAAGTATTACAATGGTGGTTATCACCTTTCGCTGTTAACCCAGGCTTCCTGTGTAAGGGTATGAGCACAGTCATATTATTGCATCTTCTGCACAAATTTGATCCCTTGAGTACTGTCTTCTCCAATCAGAGATACTATCAGAGGAAAAGGTAATACAGAGTTATAAGGATTCTAAAAAATATAACAGAGAAATGCAACACTAGTGCTGCAAATAAGAGAGTAATTCTGCAGAAAGCTGTTAATCTTGTGAATCCATGATCATCACAAGCACATCGAGTGGTAAAAAAAATATATTAACTTGAGTTTAGCTTTTTTTTTTTTACTGCTCAGTGTGCTTCTGAGCTTGACATTTATTTCTAATGTTACAGCTGCACATTGGAGTGTCATTTGTGACCCTCTCCCATAGCACATTAATGGAGAAATCACTTTAGTTTGTCACCAGACCAAGTGAAGCTAATTTCACTGGTTGAATAGATATTTTTGGTAATAAATAGCCTACAGATATAATTGACCAGTTTTCTAATCTTTGTTCTAGCTATAGAGCTCAGTGTAAGAGACATGGCAGCAGATTAGAACCAAATATGAAAAACATTCATAATTTTTTTCTATGTGAATTGCAGTGGAGATGCAATAGACAATTTATATTACTGTAACTTTACAGCTGGCCTTCATTTGGTGGTATTGGTGAGGTACAACTAAGCAGGTTGCATAAATGAAACATATTCCTTCAGCAGATAATCTATATGCACTTAAAACATGCTGTAAATAAAAGAATCAGTGAAAAAGTGTTCATTCAAGCCAATTTTAAACAGAAACCCTGAACATAACCTGCTTCAGACTAAGTTATGTGTGGAGCATAAGTTACTATGCTGACCTAAAACTTAATAAAAGAAAGTAAAAGGGGAATGGAGAGCCACCTTCATGACACAACTCTGACTTTAAACTCAACATACCTCACTAACCCATTATTCTCACTTGAGAGTACACCCCACAGGTCATGATTTCTGGAAAGAGACATTGCTACAAAATGTCTCTTTTTCGTGGTTCTATTATATTTGACAGAAGGCAGACATGTCTACAGCCAAGATCTCCAAAACTGGGCAAATCACACCAAAACAAAATAGACTGGTAAATATCATTGCAGGACAGAGGATAAATGTTTATATACAGTTGTGGTCAGACATTTACAGGCAGTCATCATGGGCATGAATGTCATGGTAATTTGGGGCTTTTAGTGATTTCTTTGAACTGTTCTTTTTCCAGGGTGGACTGATTGTACAGCATACATCTTTAATGACTGTAAAAAACAAGAATTGGATGCACAAGTTTGAATTTATTTTGGATTTTCTATAATCCATACAGGGTCAAAAGAATACATACAGGCTCAAATATATACATACACACATAACTCTTTAATAAGTGGTACTGAAGGTTCTACAATGTTTTTAACTTGTCAAAGCCAAGGCCTATTAACTTCTCGTTGGTGATCATGATTGACTACAACTGGTAGTTTGTCTTTGCCAGCATAGGAAGGATTTGTTTGACAGCATTCAAAGGATTGACCAGTACTCAGAATTATAGATTTACACAAGTTGGGAAAGTCTCTTTGACAACAACAACTGCAGATTCCAGGATCATCAGTTCAAACAGTTGTACTTAAGTTCAAGTTATTCAGATGTGTCACCACTTTACCAAGGTCTGGAAGAAGTCCCAAACTGTCACCCTCAGATGAAAAGAAATTTGTTAGGATGTTCATGAACAACCCAGGAGCCACCAAGGCTCAAGCCTGCCATGAACTGGAAACTGCTGGAACATCAGCGTCACTGTCCACAGTGAAGCCAGTTGTACACCATGGACTGAGAGGGTGCCGACCAAGAAAGAAGCCCCTGCTCCAAAATTGACACCTTCAAACTCGACTGAAATTTGCAGCTGCCCACATGAACAAACCAAATACCTTCTGGAGAAAAGTTTTGTGGTCAGACGAGACAAAGATTGAGCTATTTGGCCACAATAAGAAGAGGTATGTTTGGAGGCGTGAAGGTGAGGCTTTTAAATCTAAGAACACTGTATCAACTCTCCAGCATGCTCTGGGGCTCTGTTGGGTGTTCTAACAGGACAATGATCCCAAACACACATCAGAACTGGTTTTGGAATGGATAAAGCAGGCTAACATTAAGCTTCTGGAATGGACTTAACCTCAGCTCTACTGAAAATTTGTGGACTAAAAAACAAGCTGGGCCGTGCCAGGAAACCAGCCAATTTAAATTAACTACCAATTCTGCCAAGAAGAGTGGCCAAATATCCAGCCAGAATTATGCCAGAAGCTTGATGATGGATACCAAGAGCATCTGGTCAAGGTGAAACTTGCTAAGTGACATTTAACCAAATATTAGTGGGGGCGTATGTATATATTTGAGTCTGTATGTGTACTTTTGACCCTGTGTGGATTATAGAAAATCCAAAATAAATTCAAACTTGTGCACCCAATTCTTGTTTTTTACAGTCATTAAAGATGTATGCTGTACAATCAGTCCACCCTGGAAAAAGAACAGTTCAAAGAAATCATTAAAAGCCCAAAATTACCATGACATTCATGCCCATGATGAGTGGATGGAAATCATAACTGTCTTTCTGAACTGTTGAACTTGTTAAAGACCAGCAAAATCAACCAAATTATGCAATATCTAAACTTTGATTAACACTTTGAAATTATACCAAAATTCCTATCAGAATGTTTTATTGTCACCTTGTGTCTTAATACAGTTTCTTTTGTGTTTGTAATATATGTTGTATGGTACTTTATATAGTGGGAGCCTCCTCTTGTTTTTATAATGTTCCTTTTTTAGGTATATTTGTATGTTTTACGATTAGCCATGTGTCCTTGTTATTATTTTCCCCCATGTTCTCTATGTAAGCAGCATACTGTAGCACTTTACAAAAGAGAAATTCCAATAGGAACTTAAACACTACATGGTTTGGCTTTCAAACTACAGTGATGAATGAGAAAGTTCCCAAAATTGTGTACACTGAAATATCTAAAGCCAGTGGGATGGGTCATATTTGCAGGGACTTCTGGTACATTTTTCTCTCATCACATTTTATTTGCTTCCACATTTTTTTCCTTAATCTGTGCCAGTGGCTCAGTAGATCTTTACATGTGTGGCTGTTGCTTTGTGACACTGGAAGGCACAAGTGTGTTGATGTGTGCATCTGCTGTGTATCCGAAATAGTCTCTCATCTTGTCCTTACAAAGGAATGAGGAGCCATGCAGGGTCAGAGAAGGCAGCAGGGGGGTCTGCAGGGGCTAAATGGGTGTGTGTGTGACTTTGAAGACTTGGTGAGGAGAAAATAGATTATTCCATCTGTCTCAAAATCTGCCCTGCTGCTGACCCACACCCAGGGGACTGTGGTCAGCTTCCGGTCACATGGTAACAAAACCTTTATAAATCCCCAACGTGCATAGCCAGGACTCCAACCATCTCCAGACACCAGCTGGTCTTGGTGCTCACCCTGCTTTCTCTTCCCCTCTGAGATACCATCATGTCAGACACTGGGGAAATTGTGGAGGAGTACGAGGAGGAGGTGGAAGAAGAGGTCGAGGAGGAAGAGGAGCAGAATGATGACAATGAAGAAAAGCAAGCAGAGCACGAAGAAGAGACCAAACCACGACCTAAGACAACTTATGTGCCCAATATGGCTCCTCCAAAGATCCCAGATGGAGAGAAGGTGGATTTTGATGACCTCCATCGCAAGAGGGTGGAAAAAGATTATAATGACCTCCAAACCCTGATTGAGCTGCATTTTACCAACCGTCAGAAAGAGGAGGAAGAACTGATTGCATTGCGTAACCGGATCGAACGCCGCCGCGCTGACAGAGCCGAACAGCAGCGTGTTCGTGCAGACCAGGAGCGTGAGCGCCAAGTGCGGGTTGCCGAGGAGAAGGCAAGGCGTGAAGAAGAGGCAGCCAAACTGCGAGCTGGGGAAGAGGCCAAGAAGAAGATGGTATTTTCCAACAAGTCATTCGGTGGCTACCTGCAGAAGGTGGACCAGAAGAAGGGCAAGAAGCTGACAGCTCGTGAGGAGAAGAAGAAGACCCTGATGGAGCGCAGGAAGCCACTCAACATCGATCACCTGAGCCAGGAAAAGCTGGTGGAGAAGGCGCAGGAGCTCTGGCAGTGGCTCCACCAGCTGCACGCCGAGAAGTTTGAGCTGGCAGAAAAGCTCAAGAGGCAGAAGTATGACATCCACGTGCTACGAAACCGAGTCACTGACCACCAGAGGGGCTCGAAAACGTCCAAGACCTCCCGTGGGGCCAAGGGCAAGTCGGGTGCCTGGAAGTGAGCATCATGGTCCAAGACAACTGGACAGCCAACTTCCTTTTGGACTATTTGGTTTCCACATTGTATGATAAAAGCTATCCAAGCAGCTGTGTATAGATTGAGGGGGACTGCAATGAATCAAACAAATTAAAGTTAATGTTAAATGATACCTGTGAGTGTTCCATTGAGATTAAATCAAAAGAAATCAATCTGTCCATAAGCTGTGGTTGAAGACTTCATTGAATTTGAATGCGTGGTGGTGTTATTTTATGACACCAGAAGAGGATGCCTCATGTTTCATTTTGCTGTGTTTTCACAAGTGAAGCTGTAAAAAGTCATTACATAGTGTTGGCTCTTCTTCTCAGAAAGCTCTACTGTTTATCATGAAAAACTGTGGTCTGCAAAACAAAAAAGCTTAAATGAATGAGTAAAAGTGGCACAGGCCAGGTGGTGTAAAGTCAAACATGTGCTGCACAGCTGAGTTTTATGTAGCTAATTTAGTCTCTGAAGCTCTGGACTGGCAGTGTTGGGCTGCAGCGCTTTTAGCAAAAAGACCCGTTGTTGACTGATGGGTCTAACAGTTTTAGGTTTGATGCTTTAAATCTAAAATTGTACTAAAACAAAATCTTTTTTTTTTTTCACAAGTTTTAATGCACAAGTTACAAATTCGTCTTTATGATCATGGATGACAGTCACACTGTCAGTTAGTTAAAATATGCTCCTATATCAGCCAAAATGACACATGACCTATGAAGTAAGTGTATCTATACAAAACCACAATGAATAATATATACTATCTTAAACATGATTGCATAGGCTTGCAGAATAATTCAAAACCAAAGATTTTTTCCTTTTTCTAAACACTCCTTGATTTAATGAATCAAGTCAAGATGACAGGTCACAAAAAAGTTAGCACAGGAATTTTGCTTATATAATCTTTATAAAATACTTGACTTTATGGGGTTGTATCATTGAGATCGGTATGTCTTCTGTTTCTTCAACAGAGACCTGTTTACAAAAGCATATACAGTTTGAATGTAGACAAGTAAACAAAGAGATGATACACTGGAGAGAGGAACCAAATGCAGGATGTAGAGACAAGCAGATTTGACCAATAAATAAATAAATAACTGACTGATGAAAACCCCGAAACACAAATTCCAAAAGGAAAGGAAAACAAACCTAGAATCCAAAACTAGAGCACAGGAAGCACAAACAGGTGACCTGACAAAAGAAAAGACAGGACTATATGTACTCACATAGTGGTGGCAGACAAGCACAAAGGAGGGAAAGGAACAAAACCAAAACATGACACATGAGAAAGCTAACCTTCAGGAAGCAACCAAAAAACAAATAATCAACACAGAGAAATGATCACTAACACTAAACATGATGACAAAGATGGGGACACAGAGCAAAACACTAGAAATGACTAAAAACTAATGTAAACCTCAAGGACGACCCAGCATACGCAGATGCATGATATCTAACTGTTCAAATGCTCCAGTGGAATAAGAGAAAATAGCTTCATAGTTTTTCTTGCAGCTCATTCCAACTGTAGTTATATGAACTCAGTTTTTTTCAAGTTTACTGCGAATAAAAGGTGCAGTGCTGCAAATGATCAATGATCTGACTTTGTAAGCTATTTAAAGGTGGAGTCAGTCAATTTTTTGAGAAAATAAATCTATTTTTTATTCTCAGTTTTCTTGACAGGTGATCTACATGGGTCTCCACTGTTCAACCAGAGTCCTAGGTAAACAGTTTCAGTTTTATGACTGTGAAGGGTTTGATTATGGACAGAAAACTGAAAATTTTTATAGCCTGAATGGTTTCATCAGAGTAGCATAACTGCTTCATGCTCTTATTTTAAATCCAGAGGCAACAGTGCTTTTGAGGTTGTGGCTCCTGAACTTTGGAACACATTTCCTCAGCCTGTCAGGTCGGCTGAATTAATGGTTTATTTTAAACAACTGCTGAAAACAAATTTTTGTAGGTTTGCTTTTCCTTAATCTTTCACCCACCATTTTTGGCTATAGTTCCCATCAAAGGTGTTTGTGAAAGTAGGGATGAATGTGAGACCGTATGTTGAAGATGAAGATTGATGTGCACTATGTTATCCTGTTTCTCTTTAATTCTCTCTTTAATTAGTACTGGTTATTCTTATGTCCAGTATGTTTAGGGAATTGATTAAAGCCACATTGTGGTGATCTCTTGTCCTATGCATGGTGTGGTTTGCAACATAATTAGTCCAGTTTGTGTCCACTGTAATCCTGTTTTAGGTCAAATGAATGTCAAAGTTTTGAGTAGTGACATGATATTTCCACTAGATGGCACTAGAAAACCAGTTAGCATACAAGCTTTAAAGTAATGTGGAAAATACACCCAGGAGGCATTACATAACGAAATGTTTACATCTGCACTGCACATGATTATAATCAGTTATGTGGTTGTAATAAGGTTTATTGAAGACAGCTTAAAAAGCAAAAAATGTTCATATCATATACCTCACACAACTGAATGACAGTCAGACCAATAAATGACCAATTACCAATAATTACAGTTACCTGATACCTGTTCCTGATTCAGTTTACAGACATTAAAAGTTATGTTTCTAGTTTTTCTTTCTTGCACTTGTTCCATTGGGGTAGTTTAAAGGGGATGAGGATTTGTGTGTGAGCACTGCATACAACTATTTGTAGCTAAATGATAGCAGAAGATTTGTGGGTTCAGATTTCTTTTCTGTATCTATTTACCTTTGTGTAAACAGGCTATCTGATTGTCCAGCATGGAAAACACCCTCTTTACCAACAGTTAAGTGCAGTGCAATGTAAATTACCATTAGACCAAGCTGTGGGGAAATTTCTCGCCCCCTGTGGTTTTTGATTGTCATTCAGGCTTAGATTGCCTTACTGCTGTTTTGCTGTCATGGCGCTGACAAGCCATTAAAGCTTTCCAGACATGGCGGTATACCCACAGGTTACCATAGACACGGGGAGGACCTGTCTGCACAATCAGGTCTCCATGCCCCCCCCAGCTTCACTATGCCCGCTCTTATATACACACCACTTGACTCCAGCTAAAGGTATGGTGCGTATATTGATTATTTTGTGACAAATGGCTGACCTGACAGCATTGGGATGTACCAGAGCACCAATCAAACACCTGCGTCTCACCAGGGAACAAAAAGTTCCCAGAAGTTCTGCTGCTGAAGTTGGTAACAAGTCGCTTCCTGTAGCGGCAGCTCTGTTGTGTTGGGTTCCCTTTAGGTTTGAAGGAAAGTTTGTACGCAATGAGTTCAAACGTGTCTACTCATATCAAAAAGGCTATGTGTGTGTTCACAGCAACTGCAAGGTCATCGGGGGGTGGGCTGTTCTGTGCTCATTAGTCCCTTTTGAGAAAAGAGGAGAATGCAAGTGCTGCATGATTGGCAGCTCCTGGGTCACATTTTCATCCCTGACCAGGATCTTATTATCTGGTTTGGTTCGGTTCAGATTTGTATTTTAATATGAGTGATGAGAAGCTGTTTCCAGTTAATGTATTGGTTGTTTTACTGTGCAGGTATGTTTTTTGGGGGGGCTAGTTGTTTTTGCACGTCATGGTCTGAGGGAATAAGACATCAAAGCTTGCTTGCTTGTCAAGAATCACTGACAGATAAAAGAGATTTTTGGCAAACAGATTGCTCGAGGAGACGATTTAAGAGTCCTGTCATAGGACATCTTATTTTTTGGTTTAATGTGACACTTTTTAGCAATGCTTTGAGGCATCAACATCGATGTTTTCCTGTTTATCCATAAGTTGTTTTTTTTTGTTTGTTTTCTTGGCAGCCAGAAAACAAAAAATGGAAACACACAAAATATGATGTCTAGTTGAACGATATCAGTTAGCTGATATTGGCATCGGTACCAAAAATCCAGTATTAGCTGGGCTCAGGTATCTTACAGTTAGTTCAGTTAGTTCAGTGTAGTGCCTGCTTTAGCCTAGAGTCTGACCGAGAAAAGCAGCATTTTGCAGCATTTACCTAACATCTGATAACTGATTCAGTAATTTCAGCAATTTAGGCATTTTTTTTTTTTAGCTCAATTGAAGTGTCTGACTGTCCATCCACAGTTCACGAGAATCACTGTTCCTACAGCACTGGTCAGAATTGAATAAAACTTACAAACAATGATCACCTAATGGGTCTTCACCCAAATTGTGCTCTAGGTCAAGGTCAAGGTTGTTGTTTTACAGGCATTTTTCAATTTTCATAGCATAACCTTCATGTACACTACTTCAAATTTCACCAAAATCTCCGTCCTGATGTACTAAACAACATTCAATTTAAACCATTTAGTAAAGTCATTAACATAAGATTCTCTGTTCTCTGGTAATTTTTTATGCACATATAAATGACAAAGAAAGAGCTTGTTTAAAATATTGCTTTGCCATGCATGTTGCATATCACTTGTATCCCAATAGATCAGGGGTGTCAAACATAAGGCCCAGACTCCAATCCGGCCCACTGGATGGGTTTGGAAAATGTGAAGGAAGGCATAAATTTTGGACTTTTAAGTTTTAAGTAATTAAGTTATAGATAAAGAGTTAAATGGCAGAAAGTTTTCCATTTTGTCATTATCTACTTCAGAAAATTGTGTTGTTTTCTTTTTTTTTACAAAGGGGCGCAGCAAAAATAAAAAATAAAAATAAAAATAAAAAATAGGACATTTTCTGTGAATGAACAAAAAACTTCCTGTTTTATAATGAAAGGACAGTGTGGACATTGAACTGTAATTTTACACATTTACTTACAATTTAAGCCCAAAGAGCCGTGCTGACAGATTTCATTCATTCAGTACAGCGGCATTTCTTTAGCATGTAGAAAAACTGAGACATACTGTTGAAACTGCGCTTCTTCTTCAAATTTTCAAATGTGAAAATATTTACTTACTGAAAAAAATAATAAAATTCTCAAGTTCTACTGACATTTGCATCCTAAAAAGTTTGATTCTATAATGTAATATAATATACCATTACTCCATCCTTGACATAACATCATATTTACTATAAATATATTCTTACTGAACATTGTTTTAATCAATTGTATGTGAGTTAGGTTTGTTAGAAAAGATCAAGAAATAAACAATAAATATAATAATAAATAAATAATCTTTTTTTTTTAAATAAAGGAGATTACTAGAGATTGTCTTATGGTTTTATTAGTTCATTTTCCTATAATGGTAACATAAAAATACATTAATGGAAATACTTTCTTAAATGCAGTCATAATGTCTGTGTGCCTCTGTATTTATCTAAGCAGTGTCTGTAATAATGCTGCCATACAGCCTGTGTAATGTAGTGGGTCGTCATTACTATAACTTGTTAATGAGTATTAAATTATGCCTGTTGGTAAACACCACAAAAAAAAAAAAGACATTTCAGAGTCTTTCATGCAACAAACTCATCTGTTCTGGGGTTTACTATTTTTACTCAGTTTTAAAAGTTTCAGTTACTTTGACGCATACCGCCTTGTTACATGCAGTGAGAGCAAAGAGAAACGTTGGTTTATTCATATCATAACACAAGTAAAAATACAATATTAAGGTATTAATTTTATTTTATTGTATCTTTTTTATTTATTAATTTTCCTCTAGCATTTTTGTCAAATAAATAAAATAATACCTTAACCAAAAATATCTTAATTTTTTATTTATTCTTTTTAAGTTTTTTAAAAAATATATGCGATATGATTGACACTTGGTGCAACACCTAAACACCACATTATATATATATATAATACATCCTCAATTCCTCTCTTCATGTCTTAGCCCTTCCCAGTCATACATTTTCTGCCCCCCCCATTTCCTCAAACAACACATCACTCACACACGTAGGGTCCTGGGAGGGGGGCGCTTGCCCCGTAGCCTGCAGTGGGTAGGGCCACTCACATGGCTTTGCTGGCTGTGCTGAGCGGTGACCCACCCCTCCTTTTTTTAATTACTCTATAGTCATTATGGCTCATGACATATCACCATACACATAGGGTCTTGGGGGGCAGGAGTGTCCACCAGAGGTTGGTGGGTGGGGCTGCTGAAGTGGCCCCAGTCACCCTTCACTGCTATCTGTCCCTCAATTTTATCTACACCTTAGACATTTAGGGTCTTGGGGGGGGGGTTTGAGCAGTTGAGTGTTCATGTTGCATTCGTCCCCCCAGTTTTAATAGCACTGTAGTT
>VUQS01068745.1:0-13341 GCA_015108495.1 Heterochromis multidens
TCATGAAGATAAAGAAAAAACATTGAATGGGAAGGTGTGTCCAAACTTTTGTGTGTGTATGTATATCTCTCTCTCTATCTATATATATATCTATATATATATCTATGTATATCTATATATGTATATCTATATATGTATATATGTGTGTATATATATGTGTATATATATGTGTATATATATGTGTATATATATGTGTATATATATGTATGTATATATATGTATGTATATATATGTGTATATATATGTATGTATATATATGTGTGTATATATATGTGTATGTATATATATGTGTATGTATATATATGTGTATGTATATATATGTGTATGTATGTGTGTATGTGTATATATATGTGTGTATGTGTATATATATGTGTGTATGTGTATATATATGTGTGTATGTGTATATGTATATATATATACGTGTGTGTGTGTGTGAGACTTTATCTGTATCCACTATTTCAAAGAGAATCAAATGCTCGCTTGTTCAGATATGTTGAAAAAGGCAACAGTTTCATTTTACATGCCTGTACTTACTGTTAGTTTACTTTAGAAAAGAAACAAAAGATTTACAAATGGGTCATACCAGAGAAAAATACTGTTTTATTTGACACGTTGAGGCATTGATGGAAGGAATATGCAGGCACATAATGTATATTTATCATGGAGTATAATCAAAAAACATTTACTGTAGGTCATGGTTTCTTACATGGATGATTACTGTTAAACAACCAAGATAGCACAGTCCCTTAAATGATTTGTGACGTTTATACAACATGTACATAAGCAGCCAAGCCTTTTTATGCATAATGGAACGAAATTGCCATGCAGATCGAACACAAGTACAAAAATGTTAAAGGGTTGTTAAAGAATGAATCCTGTATAGTGCTGGATTTAGAATAAACACATTTTATTTTTAGGTTATCCACATCACTGTCTGGCCATTTAAACATACTGTAATGCACAAAAAACTATACATTACTCTGACTGGAATACAATCATCACAGAGTTCATTGGCATCAGTATTTTACACACAATCTACACACTGATTTTGAATGTCATGAGAGATTTTTTGGAGGAGGAGAAGTCCAGCAGTATACCACTGGATATTTCAAACAAGTCACTCTGAAGGAGGACATTCATAGATTTACAAATAAACTCCATCACTTTACTTAATTAAGAAATCTCTGCAAAACAGTGGCCGTTATGCAAGGGTTGACCCTAAAAACCTTAAATGGTTGTGGGATCACCCCAGTGTTCTGCAGACACCTCTTTTCACATTACTTTGGCAGATCCCATAGAAACTGATATTTAGAATCAAATTTTCTTTCTTTGAAAACAATACTTGGCTTTGGCAAAGACAGTATAAAAAGTAGACATAGCTTCCAGGTCTGAAAAGTGAAGCCAAAGTGCCTTAAACCTGCATTGTTTTTGCAACCAGCAGGGGGCGACTTGTCTGGTTGCAAAAACACTGTGTAGAAGTCTGGAAAAACACCCCTTGGCGCCTTCAGTCTGTGACCTCTATAAACATTTTTATGGGGACTTTCTCAACTTATTGGGTATTTTCAGGTCATACTGAATAAAACATTGTTAATTTTGTAAATTATGATCATTATGAGGGTCTGAAAGGAGGATTATCTGGGATATGACAAGCTATTAGCCAATGAATATGCAGTGTCCTCAGTTTCTCAGTCAGATCCAGCCCTCACTTCCCACAAACTATTTCAAAACACCAAGATGGTGACAGCAAAAGCACTCAACTTGAGGCTTCAAATTCAGACTTTACTAACCAGTGGGGGTTTTTCAGTGTTGCTGCTTCCATTTTTTATACTGTCTATGGGTGTTCGTTGTCATAGAGCTTTCCTAAATCAGTCTCCATCATTTCTACTTTAAGCACATGGTCTTTGGTGTACCTACAAAACATTCAATCAAGGGACTGCTTAAATTATTCTTACACATCTATAACAAAGTCCTAAAATTCAGCTGCTGATGTATGTTTTCATGGTTGTTGCTGTGACTGCACTGAGATTTAAAGATTAGACACACAAGTTAACGATCCTAAAATGATTGTTTTTCCAAAGGAGATGGACAAAATTCACTTTGTGTGAGACTGATGCCTACCACACTAAATCTGAATGAGAAAAAAAAACAGACACTACATATGGTACATGTGCATGACTGCATTTCTCTGTGTATTAAACCTCAGCCTAAGCCGGAATTTGCAACAAGGAGCACATGTTGCAGAGTCATGAGATGGTCATGTGGCCAGCTTTTATTGTTTGGGTCCAGTCCTTGCCAGCCCCACATCCACCAGTCTGTTTCAGTCTGGCATGATAAGGTGGACTGTTTAAGACCCCAGAACTATCTACAGTTATAAAAAATAAAGCTTGTTCATTTTTAAGTTGATCTGTAGAAGTTTGGTCCCAAGTGGAATACAACGTTCTTTTTTAGCCTTCAAACAGCTCTCATATAAAGACACTGGTGATATTCTTAAGGAATACACCACCAGGAATACAAACAATAGCAAATGACTAAATTTTACCCCTTAAAACAATCTTCAAAAAGGTTGTATAAAACTAGCCTAAAAGATCTGTTAGTGCCTCACATGCATTGCCACTTAAATGTATCATGCTCTTTGTACAAGATGCAATAAGCCATATAACATTCATTCATTTTGTCTTGCATCACGAATACTGAATTTGATACAGTTACAGTAGAAATAAACAACGTTTCTCCAGTCAACAGAAGCTGTCTAATAAATAGTGAAGCTTAATCCTTAGCAGGGTGTTTTGGAAATAGTGGGAAACCTTTAAGAGCCGTTATTAATTGGAAAAATTCTATTTCCTGATGTTTTTAACCACACTAGAGCCATGATGTACGTCACAAGATGGTCCGAGTCTGGTAGCCCGTGGTCAAAACTGTTTTCCATTAATCCGACTTTGTAACTTTAAACCAGGCTTGTGTTTACTAAGGGAGAATTTAAGCGTACTTATTAAAGCATGTTATATAAATATGTTGTTAGTAAATAATAAATATCTACACCCACTTAGACACTCTCATGTAACTGTTGGCTAATATTCGCTTCCTAATGTTTCCAGTCAGACAGAAGAAAAAGAGACAATTTGAATGGTGTAAATATAAACTTGCTAGATCTGAAAAAGGCTGACATAATCGACTATGCACTACTCACACTAAACTAATCAAACTAACAGTTTTTTAACTGCAAAACCTTTCAGATTTGGAAGATATGTTATAGCTCACTAATAAAGTCTTTACTAATGATGATATTGGGTTTTCAGTTTGGAAACAACCCACATATTCACGTTTCCACAGGTTTACTACGTTAATGCTTCCTATGTCGGCCTAGGACACTCTGGCAAAAGATTCTTAATCTTAATCTTAAGAATTCTTAATCTCAAAAGTTTCAGTTCCTGGTTAAATAAAGTTAGATATACAACTTCCTCAGTGTGCATTGTTTTCTAGCTGAGGGTTGGTTGCTATTGGACATTCCAGGTTTTTGGTTTGTAGGTAAAGTTGAGAAAAATTTAACTCTGTGAGTGCTTGAAGTTGCTGAACGTCATTGATATTCTGGTCTCTGGTCGCCAGATATATATCGATATAGCTATATATATAGCTATATATATATATATAGATAGATTTAGCTGAGTTTAATCACCACTTACTGCACTGCATCATATTCTAGACCAATGCACACTGGCGCCCAATCGCTCCCAACAAAAATCCTTATATCAACAAACAAAAGCAAGTGAGGGAGAGAGAGAGAGGAAGAAGCCTCTTCTGCTATTCTTACTGGCAGTTTGTAGGCAAACACTTGTGCCTAATTGCATTTTTCTGGATCACAAACAATCACCACCCATCATTTAAAAGCAACCTAAATAACAATCCATGCACATCTGTGCTCCATTCTTTGAACACACCCAGAGCAGATTCAGTGCCCACAGGAATGGACATACTACCCACTTACAGTATATAGTATATATTTAAACTTTTAAATATTAATACTGTTTTTTAAATACAGCATGACTGACCATTTTTCATGTAAGCTTTACTCACTGTGAAAGCTAAGCAACTTCTGCTTCTTGATTTCAGCATGGTCCTTCTAATCCTGAGCTTTGCTGTCATCTGCTTTAGATTATGTTATCCATGGCTTCAAGATCACCTCACTCTCTCACTCGTTTCTGTCGTTTATATTTATGAGTTTAACCCACTGTGGTTTCATCTTCTCAGTTCTATCTAACAAACAAAGTTTGAGTGGTGCGTGTCATGGTGGACTGTGCAGCGGGCGTGACTGTCTTTAAGGTCATTACTTCTGAATGGGTAAAATACATGCACTCTTGGGTTTTATTATAAATTATCCTTTAAAATTTATATGTTTGAAAAACCACCATATCGATCCCAAAACAGCCCAACATAATTTTAACCAACAAGATTAACCTTAAAGCCACCCGATCTGGCAACACTGGACCCTTTAACCGGGAAAGTCAGTATCTTTAGCTAATAGCTAAGATTGGTAACAGGGGGAAATAAATGGCCTGGCTCTTCTGAAGGATAATAAATTCCAGCCACCAGATCTTTTAAAACACACAAAATAATATCTTATATCTGCTTGGATTCACATGTTTAGACAATGTGTGAAAAATCTGCAGCTTGGTTGCAGTGGGGGATTATCATTTCTTGGGCTTGACCAGTGACTTCCTGAGGTCCCAATTTAGTAAGTACCCAGCTTAGGTACGATATTCAGATTTGGTAGTCATGAATTTACAAAAAGCTGGTGCATTGTTGCTCCAGTATTTCATGTATTGTGATAACCTTTGAGTTGTAAACATCAGTTCTTTTAAAAATAACCCATGATGATAACAACACATGACGATCTCATATCAGAAATTACTTTGCTAAATTTGTACAACATGATTCTAACTTAAGTAAGTTTACCATTACATATATTTTTACATTTATTGATGGAAAATTATACTTGTAGCTATGTTGGTAGATATTGGAAATGTCTCATTTTCCCACAACCTATGTAATGTAGGCCAATAACACTTTTGGCAATTCTGATCTAATGATCACAAACTACCATCTGTCCATGAATTTATGGCTTATTGTTGGAATGTTGATTATTATTCCAAAAATTTTGAAGTGGACAGTCAGGCTGTCTACAGAGAATAAAACACACACATATATTTATATAGAGTACAATCTTGTAAACAAATACCATCTTCTAGAGCAGTGCAGATTGTCTGACACCTCATGGGGGAAAAGGCCTGAAAACAGGAACTGCACCTCTCTTGAGGCATTGAATCTGATTACAAAAAACACTGATCTAACTCCTTCCCTGAGATTAGGCAGTGATTTCAGTGTACAGAATCAGTATACTGTTGTAAAGGTGATTAATCAGTCTGTTTCAAGCAGAACTGGAAATTTACTGTGATCCCACAGCTGAATCCCCCGTGGACTCCAGTTAAAATAGACGTCTGTTCGGTTCAAACCATTTAGCCAGCAGCCATGCAAAGGAGAATAATGGAAGCAACTGAGCAGCATGAAAGCCCCTAACTGTGGTACTGAACACAACAACATGTTGAATGAATAACAACGCTGGGATCTGCAGCTCGAGTGAGCCTGACATCTTCATGTAAAATTACAATGTGACACGAGTGCATGTTTGCAGGATGATCATAAATTGCCTAAACACTTATCATGCTTATCATGTGTGCCACAACAGAAGTATGAACTGAGCTAATGTATGCCGGTAATGGTCTCTGGAGTCACATCTTAAACCATCCAGGACTCATCGAACGTCTAAGTGCAGTGCGTCAGGCTGAGTTTGATCACGCCTTCCCTGTGCAGCTTGTAGAGCAGCTTGAACTCGCTGGGCAGCTGGTGGGTCT
Source organism: Heterochromis multidens (assembly GCA_015108495.1). Lineage (NCBI taxonomy): Eukaryota > Metazoa > Chordata > Actinopteri > Cichliformes > Cichlidae > Heterochromis > Heterochromis multidens. Next base: position 5,907 of record VUQS01068745.1, read on the forward strand.
CCTGCCACTTAGTGGTGAATTTGGTCCCTTTCTTGTCGTAGTAGTGGTACGGCAGATCCTTGCCCGTGTTGGGGTCCCAGCCGAAGGGCCAGAAGCCGTAGAGGTGGATCTCGTCACATATGGCTGAGGCCAGCGTGTACATGAGGATCCCAGTGCTGAGACGTTTGGGAGAAAGGTTTTTAGTCTTCCAGTATCTGAGAAGAAAATAACAAATAGATCACAAATTAAATCAGAGTGTAAAGGACTGTAATTTTATGTTGTCTGTTTAAGATTTTATCATGTACAGTTCAATTCATATGTATGTGGACAATGACACAATTTTTGTAATTTTGTCTCTGTTCACCAACACAGTGGATTTTATATCAAACAGTCAAGATGTGATTTGAAGCATTGCATTAACTGTTTAGGAATTGCACCCATTGTGTCACTGACCAAACTAACTGTTTGTGGTCATGGTTTTAGTGTTTGTCACAATTTTATTAAACTCTTATGTTAGTGACACAAAGGGTTTTAGAAATAGTCCCCTCAATAGCCCCACATTTACATTAGTTGGATCTGTTATAATTAATATTTTCATAATAGCAGTGGATTAAATTGGTCTTTGTATTATCCATGGTTCTGTTTTTGTTGGTTTTTCTTTGTCTTGTTAAATATTGATTCTTGGATTTTTAGCTCATCTGCCCAAAGGACTGGTAGCCAGGTGTCTGTTCACAATAATTCACAATAATTGCTACTCCTCCTAAATTACTGGCCAGATTTTCTTGAGACTCGCACACTGATCACCTAATGAGTCTTCACCCAGAATGTGCTCAAGGTCAAGGTCACATTTGTCAATTTATGGGCACTTTTCCATTTTACCAAGAATCGCTTCTTTTTCCCAGAGTATTCGTCAGATTTGAGTAAAACAAGATTAATTTGTCCTGGATATGACTGCTTGCGAGCCTCCTTGACTTCTCAGTGGATTTCAGTTCTCTTTAGTTTGTGCAATACAGCCAAACAATGACAATGAAACCTATAAAGTTCTTTCTGTACTTCACATGCAATACAATAACCTGCCGATAGTGATGGATCATGAACTGGATGAGCTATTACATCATTGGCATTCTAGTTATTGTTATCCTGTTTTTTCCTTTTGCATGTGCTTCCTGTAATCCTTTTGTGTGTGTCTCTCTGTCTGTGTAAGTTTTGTCCCGGTCCCACCTTCAGTTATTTCTTGTTTTATTTTGAAGGTTATATCCTCATGTGGTTATCGGTGTGTTTTTTACTGCTTTGTTATGTTCTTTTCCCACCTTTGTTAGTGTCCCTTCCCTCCTAGTGTGTATGTCGCTGTCTTTCCGTTCAGTGGTAGTAAAGAACCCCATGGTTTTCTCTGCTGGCTCTTTGTGTTTGGGATTTATCTTATTTGCTCATTTTGAGATGTTTCTTCATGGATTTCAGTTGTTTTTAGCCTTTTTGTCTGCCCATAAATCCAGCCTGTTTTTGTTTTTTTATCAGCGTTTCCCTTTGAACAGTCTCTTCAAGGTGACATAAATTACTCTTTTGAGTCAGCGATGTTAGAAAGCATTTCTTTCACCTTATAGTGTTTATTTCCCAAATGCAACTTCACTGTTCTTCTCAGCAGTGTGTTTTCAGAACTATAGCTTTTTAGCAGCTAACCAGTAAATATTTCCCTGAGCAGCTGGTGGAGACCAGAAACTCAGTGAAAAGGAAAGTGAATATAGAGAGCTGCAAGAATCCGAGTTTCAAAACCTGGAACTGATTTAGGATTTTGCACTTCTGGTTGACATCAGTGATAATTAAAAAGGCTATGGAAAATCACATTGGCTTCCAGGTTTGCCTACAAAATCCTCCATCCCTGCAATGTTCAACTGGGCTAACAATTACCAGATGAACAAAACATAACAAATTATGAATCAGGTCTTACTTGTTTACATCGTGCATGATATTTCCTGGCCAGGCCAGTTCAATCTTCAGCTGTCCCTTGTGCTCCACAAAGAAGTCCACCAGGGTCCGGGTTACTGTAGCTGAGGTATGAAGAAAGAAGGCAGGGATCCACAGGATGGCTCCCTCCAGTTTCTTTAAGTTGAGGAAGAAATTATTTCTGTCTTGAATGGTCAGCAGGTTATTGTAGTACCTCTCCAGGATGCTGGGATTAAAGGTGGTCAGGTTGGTCTTCCTGCCCACGTCCTTGGAATAGATGTCCGTGGGAGCGAAGTTGCAGCGGAAGACAAAGTCGGCTTGGTCAATTTCTGGGCCACAGTGGCTGCCGGTGAGAATGCCACTGTTTCCTACCACAGCACACATGCTGTAGTGCTTATTGAGGATGGGAGAGGTGTCAGGAAGCAGGGACTTGAAGTTGTTACTGATGGAGAAAACATACTTGTGGCTGGAGTAGTCAAAGTGCATCAGCTGGCCAACACGCACGCTGTTCTTCGTGAGGGAAAAGTTGTTGGGAATGTCGATGTAGTTGAAGATATCTTTCCTAAAAAAAAAAGATACTTTAATGGTGTTACAGGACAAGCAACACATCCGTGGCTGACAGATTACGCAAATGCCAAAAACTGCAGTTCCTCTAGTGGCTGCTTGAGGTTGGCTCTAAAAGAAAATCAATCCCCATAGACTCCCATGTTAAAACGCTCAACTTTACAGCATTAAAAAACGTGTTAAGCATGCTAATAAGTCACTGAACTGAACTTCACAGTGTTTGTGTTTTTGGTGCCTTTTGAACCATTTTAATGGAATTATCTGACAAATAATATGGATTGCTTTGAGGTGCAGACCAAGAAATTTGTGCTTCAGTTTTGGTGAGTGAAATTCTAGTATTTTATTAACACTAATTAGCTCACATGTGTGTGTTTGTGTATTGCAGCTGTACAGCTTATAGATGCAGTTTTCTAACCAAGCTTATTAACATTATTTGGTGACTTAGCACTTCATTCTTTTGTCTAAATTTAGTAATTTCTGGCTCCAGAAAATCAACATAGCAGTAGCCAAAATGCTCAAGGCTTCAAAGTGTGGAGTCCAAAACCAATCTGTGATGTCACAGTGACTATGTCCATCTTTTACGTACAGTCTATGTTACAGGCAGTTATATTTATTGGCCCATTTTTTATGTTTGCTAGTGTATTTTCTTTTTCCTGTTTCTGAATGACCATTTAAACATATCTCTGTAGCAACATCCAAAAGTGACACATAACGAATATGAAAATGTAGCCACAAGATACAGTGCACCCGGAAAGTATTCACAACGCTTCACTCGTTCCACATTTTCTCATGTTACAGCCTTATTCCAAAATGGATTACATTCATTTTTTTACCTCAAAATTCTACGCATACACCTCAAAATACCCCATAATGACAAAGTGAAAAATGCTTGAATTCTTGCAAATGTATTAAAAATAAAAATCAAAAATATAACATGTACATAAGTTTTCACAGCCTTTGCCATGACACTCAAAATTGAGCTCAGGTGCATCCTGTTTCCACTGATCATCTGTCAAATTGATTGGAGTCCACCTGTGGTAAATTCAGTTGATTGGACATGATTTGGAAAGGCACACACCTGTCTATATAAGGTCCCGTAGTTGACAGTGCATGTCAGAGAACAAACCAAGCCATGAAGTCAAGGAATTGCCTGTAGACCTGTGAGACAGGATTGTATTGAGGCACAGATCTGGGGAAGGGTATAAAAAAATTTCTGCAGCATTGAAGGTCCCAATGAGCACAGTGGCCTCCATCATCCATAAATCGAAGACGTTTGGAACCACCAGGACTCTTTCTAGAGCTGGCTGCCCAGCCAATCTGAGCGATCGGAGTAGAAGAGCCTTAGTCAGGGAGGTGACCAAGAACCAGATGGTCACTCTGACAGAGCTCCAGCGTTGCTCTGTGGAGACAAGAGAATCTTCTAGAAGGACAACCATTTCTGCAGAACTCCACCAATCAGGCTTGTATGGTAGAGCGGCCAGACGGAAGCTACTCCTCAGTAAAAGCCACATGACAGCCTGCCTGGAGTTTGCCAAAAGGCACCTGAAGGACTCTCAGACCATGAGAAACAAAATTCTCTGGTCTGATGAAACAAAGATTGAACTCTTTGGCCTGAATGCCAAGCGTAGAATTGGTGAATCTAAATTGCCCATAGGTGTGAATGTTACCCCTGCGACAGACTGGCGACCTGTCCAGGGTGTGTAGAATTTAGAGGTTTAAAATGAATTTAATCCATTTTGGAATAAGGCTTTAATATGACAAAATGTGGAACAAGTGAAGCACTGTGAATACTTTCCAGATAGACTGAAAAGTACTAAATGTGCAGCTATTACTTACTAAGATTTTATTTTTAGTAATTTTGATTATTGATATATTGTTTGACTCCTCAAATGTAAAGATTAACATTTTAATTCGTTCAACATCATTTTTAACTTGAATAACTTAACTTGCTGCTTTTTAATTTTTGATTGGAAAACACAAGCATAAAAATACTTGTGTTTTCTGGTCTGTTTGGAAAACAGACCAGAAAATACCCAAACAGTACCAGTACAACAATGCTTAAGTTTTACAAAGAAGAGCAGAATTCAGTTAAGAGTCAACTCCTTTACCTCTGCTGATAAAAGGCCGTCTTGTTGAACTTCCATTTGGACGGTTTTCCTTGGAGCTCCTCATTTAGGGCGTTAGTTAATGGGATGAAGGAGGGATCCAGGAAATTCATGGCGAACTGAGACCTGAAAATAATGTCCACAAAACATTGGAAGCTAAGTCATCATGTTGTAACAGATGTACTGGCTGCTGTTTAGAAAGATCCAATTAGATGTGCTCCTGGCACCCTTTAGTCAATCTCTTTTTCATATAGCCCCTAAAAAGATTTTCATGTTTGATCACAGCTAAAAGTGTTGAAATGATTCAGTTGTTTTTGTTATCTGTAAAGAGCAGAGTGGAAAAATGAAAGAAAACATTTGAGATATTTTACTAGTTCAAACCTGGATTCATTTTGAGATTTTAGAACCAGTTTTCTAATAATAAATGGTTTAGAAGTTGATAACTAGTGGCTTATTGAAGCTTCATACATAATTTACTAAAGACAACAACTTTTGGGCTGCCAGGCTGAAGGAAATTGAAAACTCTGTAGTTATGAGAAAATGTTTTAATTAAAAAGTGGAAGCAATTTTAAATCTAGGAATATATTTTTAGCTGTAGTAGGAAGAGCATTTTTTGTTAGTTTATATACAGTTATATACAATATAGTTGTGATGGAAGAAGTACTCTCAACTTACATAAGCAATAGTAACAATACTCCTCTGCATTAACTGAATTAATATAAATGTATTAAATACATTTGATCTTAATACTAACAGATGATGAACAGACTGAGATGTTTAAAGAAAATGTCTGTCTTTCCACATTCCACTACCATTACATGTGTGTTACTTTTGCAGATCACAGTTGAAAGTCATTGAACTAAACAATTTAAACACCATGCCTAGATTTAGAAATATTTACTAATTTTTGCTTTTATGTAACGCTAAAAAATGAAAAGCAGTGGATTCTGTTGAAAATGTTAGTTATTAATGTCTTTGCTATATTTTTCACTCTTTGCAAAGCCACCCAGTGGGCCACATTGGTCCTTTGGCTGGCCGATTCTGGCGCCTGGGCCACATGTTTGTCACCCCTGTTTTACAGTAAAGATATATTGTTTTAGATATTGTGGCACTGGACTGTATATGTGGATGTCATAATTAATACGTTTCCATGTCTTTCATGTAGGCTACATTAAGTTATCTTTCTCTATGGTCAACAGGTCCAGCACCTTGGACAGCTCACTGTTTGATTTACAGGAAGTATATTGAAGGTGAAGTATGAAGTCTGGAGTCGTGCGAAAAAGGCCACACTGTTTACGTCAACTCTCTTCTGCATCTGATCATCTACCCTCACTGGGATGAAAATTATCACTCACCGAAAGCCTGCATGAAACATAATCCTCGGGCCTCCCATGTAGTATTTAGAGGAGGCGAAGAGGCTGTCTTTTCTCAGAGAGACATAGCTGATGAGTGATAAAATGAGCACGGCGACGCACAGAATAACCAAACCCAGGGCCTTGGCGATGCGGACCATCGTGGGAGCGTTTTCATTCCTTGTATGTAGCTGCAGCGAGGCGTCGGCCTATGTTGTTATTCCCGGGACTGCACAGTGCTGCGGCCCGTCTGAAAAGCACAGATAAACTGGCGCTCATCGGCTCATATAATCGTGTAAAATGGACGGCTGGTGATCTTCTGCGGCTGCATGATGAAGATGCCGCGGCTCGGTCTGCTCTCATTCCCCTTCCTCTCCTCTGCGGCTCGATACCATCCACGCTGCCGGGTTAATCAAGGAGATGGGCGCAGAAATGCATGTCAACACATCCCAGACAGCTACACCGCAAGCCCCGTCCTTCAGCAGCACCAGCTGCACCAGCAGTATCACCTCCTCCTCCTCCTTCAACCCCACCCCCTCACACTCACGCTGATGCAGGCTTCCGCGCAGCTCTCGGCACAAAGAGACTCTTGTTCAGTAATCAGTTGAATGTGACAGAAACAGAGAGATAGCAGAAACTTTAGAAGTTCAGAACAGCAGACAGTCAAATCCCCTTTAAGTCATGCGCCCTGAAATTTAATCGGCTGGTAGAAAGTAACTATGAACATGTAATTTAGTAAATCTGGGGACCTTGTATTTTATTTGAGTAATTCCGTTTAATTTTATTCATACCAAGAGCAGCACAAAAATCCAGGACTGTTTAGATACATGGCAAATTGGCCTACATTTTAAATAGGCTTCAACACATTCACTGATTGGCAGACACACAGAGCACTTTCACTATCATAGACACCCTCTCACTCATTGGCCAGTGGCACACTGGGAACAATTTGGGGCTATTAATAATATAATGATCTTTCTGAGTTAACTTCAATAGTTACTTCCTCCAAACCATCAACGTGTCTATTGGATCCTATTCCTACAAGACTGCTCAAAGAAGTACTACCATTAATTAATGCTTCAATTTTAAATATGATCAACTTATCTTTATTAATGGGCTACGTACCACAGGCCTTTAAGCTGGCAGTAATTAAACCATTATTTAAAAAGCCATCACTTCACCTAGCTGTCTTAGCTAATTATAGCCCAATCTCCAACCTTTTATCTCAAAAATTCTTGAAAGAGTAGTTGTAAAACAGCTAACTGATCATCTGCAGAGGAATGGTTTATTTGAAGAGTTTCAGTCGGGATTCAGAACTCATCACAGTACAGAAACAGCATTAGTGAAGGTTACAAATGATCTTCTTATATCCTCTGACAGTGGACTCATCTCTGTGCTTGTCCTGCTGGACCTCAGTGCAGCATTTGATACTGTTGATCATAATATTCTATTACAGAGATTAGAGCATGCCGTAGGTATTGAAGCTACTGAGCT
>VUQS01068747.1:0-18730 GCA_015108495.1 Heterochromis multidens
GAGCATGAAAGCAAAGCTCTCGATTTATCGGTCGATCTACGTCCCTACCCTCACCTATGGTCACGAGCTCTGGGTAGTGACCGAAAGAACGAGATTGCGGATACAAGCGGCAGAAATGAGCTTTCTCCGACGGGTGGCTGGCCTCTCCCTTAGAGATAGGGTGAGGAGCTCAGCCATCCGGGAGGGGCTCAGAGTAGAGCCGCTACTCCTCCACATCGAAAGGAGCCAGTTGAGATGGTTCGGGCATCTGATGAGGATGCCTCCTGGACGCCTTCTGGGGGAGGTTTTCCGGGCATGTCCCACCGGGAGGAGGCCCCGGGGCAGGCCCAGGACACGCTGGAGAGATTATATCTCGCGGCTGGCCTGGGAACGCCTCGGTGTTCCCCCGGATAAGCTAGAGGAGGTGGCTGGGGTGAGGGAGGTCTGGGTTTCTCTGCTTGGGCTGCTGCCCCCGCGACCCGGCCCCGGATAAGCGGAAGAAAATGGATGGATGGATGGTTATCGCTGCAGATAAGGTGTATTGTTTCACTTAATGTCTTGAGCAGTACTCAAGTTGAGCTTGGATATAAAACAGTTTGTGCTTCTGGAACAAAATCATAGGTAATTTCATATTTGCAGAACATTATATTATATTTTATTACATTGCTCTTTCCTCCGCATACCATAGAACCTACTATAAAAAAAGGCAGTTATCTTTTTTTCTCATATATATATTTGCATCTGGTCAATCTATTGTATTCAATGATACTGACAGTATGCGCATATAAACTAGAGCCTACACAATGCATTATGCAATATCAGTGATGGAGATAAAACCATGACTTATTGTTCCTTCCTCTTTGTTGCCTGCTGAACTTGATTGAACGTTTTCCATTTTTCAGCTGACTCAAACTGTTTGGAAGGCAAAAAAATATGATTTCTTCTCCTTTTGCCTTCTGGGTCGAGCTATTAGACAGTGCCACCGCTTCCTGTCCTGCATCATTTAAAAAAGGGGAAAAAAAGCACACTGATGTTGTGAATATCCGGTGTGCACCCGTTCCAGCCCCTGTCAGATGCACAGATACATTTAAAAGGAAGCAATTTCTATGCCTGGTATGAAGCCTCCTTTTTAACCTTAATTACATCGCAGCTCTGTACGGACCAAATGTCCTCTGCCGAAATTAATTTCCCAACAGGGACTCTTATCAAAGAATTCAGATGTACCTTCTTATCATCTGCGGTCAGTGGCACTGTGTTAAAATGTACTTGCTGCCAAATTTTTATTTGCATAAATGTTGACACGAGCCTTTATAGCCATCCACGGAGTGCAACTCATTATGGCACCTATCACTGTCCCTGCTTATGTATGGCATCTCAGATGTCCAACGCCATTTTCCGCTGCCATTCTCAAGCATGACAAAGGTGTCAGGGTTGGTGTGCATGAGACAGAGAAAAGCATTTAACTGCATTTTCCACTTAAACTGGGACTCAAGAGTGTGCTGTCATTTATTTGAAAGGTTATTGTCTTTCAGCAGAGATGACAGAATGAATACAGATTCTGAGTAGTGAGCCATTACCGGCATGCTACAGGTCATTTGCAGTTATGCATTTATCTGGGCTCTTGAAGATGGAGATTTGTTTTTCACCGTTTTACCCTGGCTTTAATGATACAATCAAGGAAGCTCTATGACACTTCTTGATCCACAGGTTGTGCAATTTGATGTGCATGTAAAACTATTAAAGTGATCCTAGTGCAGTTTTATGGATGGCACACATGTGTAGTGCAGATGTCAAAGCAATACTATAGGCGCTCAGCGGTGAGGATCTCATACTTGTAAGCTTGCATTCCTGCACCATATGTGTTTTCCGTAACTCTGCTGCCCTCGAATCTTCTTTCAGAAATCGTTGCATACTGCTGAGGCAAAACAAATCACCTATCAGTTTAAACTCCCGCTGCTTACTAAAATAATCAAAATTCACATCGGGCCTCGCCACCCACACATCTCAGCCATCTTTTCTTCCAAGCTGTAAACCCCCCAAAAAATGAAAGTGCCGCTTGTAAAATTGATTTTGAGATTGAAGCAGAAATTTGTGTTGATGAAAATACTTGACACTATAGCATAGAGAATCTGAGCTGGGGAGAAAAGTTCAGTATGCAGTGAGTACCTCGCTGGGTGTTTTTTGTCTGAAGTGTACTTGAGGTGTCAGATGAGCAGGTTGTGTTGGCTTTGGAGAGCAGTTGAAAAAGAAGCGCTCGTCTATACATGCTGACCTTCTGCGGCTAGACGAGCTGATGAAAGAAAAACAATTACGTCAGTGAGAAGTCTGTCAAAACACCGTGGCTCTCTGTCCAGCTGTCGCACAGGTGTTACTTCAGAGATGCCACCTACAAATTTTGTGTAACATCTTTGCATCGCAACTGTTGTTAAACAGATTTTTAAATGTATTCAGTATGCATTCATCTTAGCCTCTCCCAGCCCTCTTTTCCTCAGCCATTATGTCTCATAATGTCACTCATGTCCCACTCAGCTGTTTTTATGTTGAATTTGCTCCTCTGTATGCCAACCTCTGCTGCTTTTGTCAGTCTTACAGCCACCCACCGAGATCAGATTAAAGCAGATATGTCGAACACAGCACCACTGAGTGGCATGCCTGGAGCAAAGCATGCTGGGATTTAGCGGCTCATACACTGCTCTGTGACAGCTGAATGGGCGAGTGATGTAAGTGGCACTGTCCCCCCCTGTAATTGCTGTAAACTAATTAGGATGTATGGTTTGTGGGCATTTTAATGGAGCAGCACTGTAATATGTTTTTTATGAGATTTTCCGTAATCTTGTTTTCTCTTTGACTCTTGCTGCACATATGTCGTTCTCTATTTTATCGAAACATTTCATGTGGTAATTAGGTTCCTTACACCTGTGCTTGATCAGCAAACTCATAAATGCTGAAGGCCTTGCTTTTCCTCAGTTTTTAGCAGCGCTGTGCTGTGCCTTAATTTGGATACTCTTCCATGTAGTTCATTATTTACTTAATTTGCCTCCCTCCCCTAACCCCCCCAACTGGTCACGGAAGATGGCTGCCCCTCCCTGAGCCTGGTTCTGCCAGAGGTTTCTTCCTGTTAAATGGGAGTTTTTCCTTCCCACTGTCGCCAAATGCTTCCTCATAGGGGGTTGTCTGATTGTTGGGGTTTACTCTCTGTTATTATAGGGTCTTTACCTTACAATTTAAAGCACCTTGAGGTGACTAAGTATACTGTAAAAATAAAATTGAATTGAATTGTATTAGTTGGGTTGTGGGTGAATTTTCACAGGTACTGTTGTCCCCCAATTAAATGTGGGAGGCTGTGCCCTTATTGGAAACTCTGGCAATGACTATTTAACACACAAACATCAAACACTGCAACACATTTATCTTCAGCTGATGGTAGGTAGTTAGGATCGCCATCAGCACTCCTGACACATCCTCCTCCTCCTGCTGGCTGAAAATTGGTTGGGGGTCTCTTCCGTTGTGTAGCTAAGATGGTAACCACTAACTGTGAGAATTTTCTGGGTTCTTGCAGTGCACTGTACATGTAGCTGTACTTGTCAGTGTGAAAGCACTCAAAATAGCAAGTGTAAGTGTGCAGGCACAAGAGTTGAGACACAGGGCTTGACTCATCATTCTGAGATGCAGCACTACCAAAGTCAGAAAGAAGGATCATAAGGGAGATGGTTTAATTATAATTTGAAAGACCAGTTACGTTCTGATCCTCTGTGTATTCCCCTTTCTTTCTCTTCCTCTCTCTCTCTACACCAGACCAGATGTCTGGTTGCTGGTGTAAACTGATTTGCCTTCAACTTATGGCATTTTGAAATGTGAACTGTGTGTGTGTGTGTGTGTGTGTGTGTGGCAGATCAATAAAAGCTGTAGCTCAGCAGGTTGTCTGTAAAGGGGAATTCATGTTTCCTTGAATTTTTTTACATGAATAAATCATATTAATAAATATAATTTGTGGCAATAAATAATGGAGCAAAGATTGTCTCTCCAGTGAGTTTGTCATCAGTTTGTCATCACTTGGAAAAACTCCACCATTTGAAGTTTGATCCACTGCTTCAGTGAGCAACCACATGAACCAGTTCTCAACCAGCTTCAGCTTCTGGATAGAGCGCTCCACCAGCTCACAGAGGGTCTCCAGAGCAGCTTAAGGAGTGCCATTACCAGACTCTAACAATAGAGTTAGTCCATCAAACCAAGGGATGGATCTCACAACAGCGACCTGATAAGCCTGCCGGTAGGGGAATAGGAGACAGGAAGAGCATGTGCTAACTGGCGTTTACTTTACAAATTCACTGATCCAGGCATGAATTATGATGTATAAATATATTAAGCATGGGAGTTGACTGTACAGCAGACTGACATAGAAAAGTCAACCTATGGTTTGTGGAACAATGATCCATGCTTATTTTAAAGTAATCTATCATGTCTGCTCAATTGAATGGATTTTAACATATTTAATCTCTCCATGTGGAATAGTGCTGCTCCCCCCTGGGTTAAATTGTTTCCAATGTGTAAATACAGCTGAATATGAAAATGAACTTTACTCAACAACTAACCAAAGTAAACAGTTATGTCTATAACTTCTGTTCCCTGAAGGAGAGGAACGAGGTACAACACATGTAGTATGGGATATCACACCCCCACGTGTCCTGGCTAAAGACAGCTCTATTCACACCTTTAAGGCAAATGACCTGTGATGACATATGTGCGGCCATGCCTGCATATATACCCCTGTCATCACAGTCATCCCTCAGTTCGATAGCTGCTCTTCATCAATCCAAGCTGCGCGGCAGGGCAACTTTGTGTTGTACCTCGTTCCTCTCCTTCAGGGAACAGAAGTTCCCTTTCAGTCAATTCACTTGATACAACACATGTAGTATGGGACATATATGCAGATCCCGCAGAGCAGTCACCGAACTGGAGTTGGACCACCAGCACCTTAGTGCATGGTAGACCCAGCAGAAAGGACAGAATGAGCCACCAAAGGTGCTGTAACATCCAAGAAATAGAACCAAACAAATGTGTGCGGTGATGACCAACTAGCTGCAGCACAAATGTCCCTCACAGAAAGCCCTTTTAAAAAGGGCCCATGAGGTTGCCATTCCCCTGGTGGAATGTGCTCTCACGCCCTGAGGCAAAGTGAGACTTTTGGTGCTGTACGCCAGTGAGATGGCTTCTATAATCCAGTGAGAGAGCCTCTGTTTGGACAGAGCTCTACCTCTGGCTGGATTAGCAAAGCAGACCAGCAACTGGTCACATAAACGCACATTCTGAGTGCGGCCAATGTAGGTACGTAGCACAGGCACTGGACATGGAGAATGCAGCCTCCTGTGTTCCTCAGATGCAAAAGGAGGCGGGCAAAAGCTCAGAAGCTCAAATTCTATGGAGCTATAAGCTGCAGGGATAACCTTAGGTAAATATGCGGCATTCGGGCGTCAGTTTCTGAGCTGGCGGAGGAGATGGCCAGTCCACCAGCAGCTTTTACACTGCACGGCGAAACAGTAAAAAAAGCAACGCGTCGTCTTGACCGGTCCGGCGCAGCAGCAGCGGCACACTGGGCCGACAACAGGCTCTCCTCCTCATCCTCCAACAAACCATGGATGTTCAGGCCGATGTCCAGCACATCATCGTCATCCTGGGAAGCACTGGTCGCTCTCGCATGGTTCCGGCTCAAACATATTCCATGTGGTCAGCCCAGCTAGTTGCAGGGACATTGACCGGATACTCCTCATCTGCAGACTCGGAGGAAGCTGGGACCCTAGATTCGGAGAGGAGAGGGTCATCCCGTGCGACAGCAGTCTTTCCCAGCACTTTCGCCACAAACATCACCCGTCTTTCCAGGGCTCACGCACAGGCTTCGGGCTCAGTCAACACTCTCCTAGTGTGGGCAATCCCCAGGCTAACTTCAAGCCGACAGACAACAGAGTTAACTAGCAGTAGCTAGCTTGCCCGACTCAGCAGAGGTGTTCTTAGCGAGGTGAAGAGCGTAAGAACTGAGGGATGACTGTGATGACAGGGGTATATGTGCAGGCGGGGCCACGCATATGTCATCACAGGTCATCTGCCTTAAAGGCATGAATAGAGGTGTCTTCAGCCAGAACACGCGGGGGCGTGATATCCCATACTACATGTGTTGTACCGAGTGAATCGACTGAATGGGAAACACCTTTTTTCTCAAAGTGGTAGTAGGCTAACAGTTTAGTTTGTATGAACCTTTAAGCAGTGTTTATAAAATGTAACCCTATTTGTTATATTGTGGTAGTTTGAAGAAAAAAAAAAATTTTTTTTTTAAATAATACAGTATGGACATGGTTGTTGAAATGCTGAATTTCTAAACATTTTTGAGCATTGCCCTAAGTGTACTCAAAGTCTGCACTGCAGCAAAATTATATACAAAAATATAATTTAAAAAGTGATGAAATAAACCAATGGATTAAACATTTATGAATACACGGGTTCTTAATTTGCTTTTTTCTACAGTATATCCAGTTTATTTTCCATCCTCCATCTGCTTCACACCACAAAAAAGTTGAATTTGCCATATTTTACCCCAGATATTATAATTTTATTTTTTTATCCCCATGGCAAAAACACGGAACAACTTTTTAAAGTTTAAGATACACTTTCCTATCATCTCTTAGGAATGATGTTTTAGACATGCCCGGAGTGATTTCTACACATCCAAGCAAAGAGCTGACAGGGTCACCAGCCTGTGAGCCTCAGTCCCTTCCCCTTACATTACACCCTTGCCATCTACACTTCCTTCTTTTTTCCACCCACTTTTCCTTTTAAAACTTTTTTTTTTTTTACTAAATCAGGCACTTCTGGGTGGAGAGGGCCTCTTGTTTAGTTGTGAAAAATCAATAGCCATTACAGAAGGGAGAGAGAAAATGAAAGAACATGCTCAAGAGGGAGGGAGACAGACTGCTATCCCTGTCAGTCTGACCCTGCCTGACGGCTGTCATCTCCCTTAATTGCTTTGCTAATATCATCCCCGTTCAGCCTGGATCTAGGTCAGCAGGGCCCCTCTGTTGGAGCTGACTTGAGGCTGTCCTGCTTCATGATCTCTCCTGCTGTTTGCCTTTTTCTTTTTTTCCCCCATTAGGGCCATCTCAATTAGAATAAAAACACACAGTAGGAGTATGAGGGAAAAATGCATTGTTTCTTGTTCTGATGTGACCCTGGATTGAATTAATCCAGTCAGACACTTTTTTTTTCCTGGCAGTAGATAATCATTTATGCACCCCGCTCTATTCTGGGATGGGAAATAGGCTTGCCAGAATTAACCTTTTTATGTTTCCCTCAGGTGATGCAGGATCTGCTTTTTCTTAGTCTACTGCGTTTTCTGCACCTTTAGGTCAGAATACAAAGCTTCTTAGTTACAGAGAAGCTTAACACTGATAACTTCAGCATGTATTTCCGATTTGTTTAATATGGTGATTTTTATAATTAAAGCACTTGAATAATTTCTGTTACAGTTTCAAACTGGCTAATATTTTGGCTCAACAATATGAACTAAGTTGATTTAATAAAGTTGATGCATTAAAAAATGAATAATTACTGCTGTTCTTTTAGTACAGTTGTACTTAAAAACACAAAAAACTTATATTTATGAGAAATCATTTATTTAGAAGCAATAAAAATAAATTGCCTGTTAGGCAGCTGAGGATGGACAGTAGATGACATGTAGAGCCTGACTGATATAGGATTTCTAAGGTCAATACTGATTTTTGGTGATTTAAAAATATGATAAATTGGCAGATTATTATTATTTTTTTTTTTTTTCCCCCCACTCGTGACTTATGTTAAGAAATTATAGTAGTGTACGTATTAGGGATATGTACCTGGAATAGACATTACCTCAAATCAAAATCACAAATAACATTTTACCTTAATTTCAATTAATGAACTATTATTATTATCATTATTATTACACTTTTTTTTTTTTTTTGGTTCTTCCTCTCATAGTTCACTACGTTTGTGCTGTAAAAGCTTCTTAAGTTGAGGTGTTTTTTTGGTAATATGTTTGTGCTCCAAGTGTTGTAACAGGTGGTATTACCTTTGGTTGCTGAAACAATTTTTCACAGTCTTCTGTTTTCTTCTTTTTGTTTGATGTCATATTTTCTAAAGCCAAAAATGTGTCCAAACAAGGGACAAGGCATTTTTATTTGGTATAAACTGCTCAAGTTGTGCAGTCTGCTCGGTGTTTGACTTTTCCTCCATGATGTTTCCATGTCGCAGACTGGACAGGGCAGAGTCACATGACAACACTCACGGTAGTATGTTTTAAAGGGGACGGGACATAACGGAAAGATTTAACAGAATTTAAAAACAAAAAGACTGAAATAACCAACTAAAACTGAAATAATCAACATTTGTTGATTAAAGGTTCTGAATGTCGGTTTTGATTCATTTTCAATTAATTGCCCAGCCCTAGTACATACTGTAAGTACAGGTAAGAAGCAGTCTGAATGAAAGGATATTGCAATGTAGAAGTAAATGTTCTGCATTCAAAATCCTAATTCAAATAAAAGCATTATCACCAAATGTACCTAAATTATCAAGATCTTAGTACTAGAGCCTGAATGATACAGATATTTTTTAACATCGATATAATATCGTGATTGATTTAAAATTCCGATCTGCTGATTTTTTTTTTTCTTTCAAACACAAACAATTATCCTGACATATGTTATATGTAGATAGTTACTTATGAGTCCTTACTAAAGTAATATAACAATGTAGTTTAAAAGTAATCTAAGTCACTCGTTCACACTCTGCCCAACTCTGCTTGAATCGGTTGTTGTGTTTGTGGCATTTCAATCGTGTGTTGCCAGGGAACAGGGAAATTGCAGGGTGCCCTCAGGTCAAAAAACATCAACACGCATAACATGCTTGAAGGGTGTTTCTCCCGCTCATTCTTACTTTTTAAAATTTTCATTTATCTGCCGTTATGAATGCCGATACCGATGTATCCGCAAATAGTTAATATTGACCGATAAATTGGCCCCGCCGATACATCGGTCGGGCTCTAATGACATGTCATAAATGTAACATTAGCAGCATCATGTTTGTTTCCTCTGTAAAACAAAGGGAAAACCATTTCACCACTAAGGGGGTTTGATTGCTGTGTTACCCACTCTTAAATCAGACCAAAGGAGTCCATGCTTTAATAGGTGTAAGGTGCATCATTTGTTTACATGTAAATTTGTAATCTTTATAAAGATTTAATCTCTTTTTTTCTCCTTATCTCATATAACACAGCTTAATGAAGTCTGGAAAACGAACTGCAGCCTAGTTATTGTTGCCAACACACCATAGTGTAACGCCTCGAATCATTTGATGCTCCAATTATTTTTACAATCAAGTAGGCTTGCATAACAAAACACTTTCTGCGATGAGACTTGAATTTTGCTTCCAGTTTTGCTTGGCAAACTGTCTACTGGCTAAAGAAAGTGGGCACTGTGAGTGTGTGTGTTTGAAAGGAAGAAAGGAGAACATTAGTGAGTGTTGGGGATGAATCACAGACCAGCTGTTTTCTGCCTTGGGAAAAATGCTAGTGAGTTTGAAATGATTCAAGAGTAGCTTGTTTTTTTATTTCTTCATAGCTTTTTCACCTTTACAAATAGTTTTTATTAGTGCCAAAGAGTGTTACAGATTTGTTATTGTATCAACCTTTAGACTAGGACAATAATACCTGGATCTTTATAAAATAGGACTGGACTAGGCATAATCCAGTTTCATACACTCAACACGACAAATAAAATGGAGAAAAATGTTGGCGGGGGGGAAACATTGGGATGTTTGAAAGCTTTTCTCTCTAGTCTGCAGCTTTTCTATTGTTTGCATCTCTAGTCATGGCTACAGGCAGCCATTTTAGCACAGACAAGGGACGAGGAACTAGTAATTGTGTCAGCAGCGGTGGCTCTCAGCCAAGAACTACAGAGACGTCATACTTTTTTCCCTGCTCCCTGTTTAATGGAGCATGTGAATGCCAAGGTGTGCTGCCCCGGCCCCAAGTCTAGGCTCAGTTCAAATGGCCTCCCGCACCTTCTCTGATAGGCACAGTGGAATATTAAACCAAAGGTGGAGCACCTGGAGAAAGTGAGCAGGAAGGGTCTTACTTACTAGTGTAAGACCCTTCCTGCTCATTGCCATTTCAGCCTCGCTGCCCTCCATTTACTCCCATAATACGACTCCTCTTTTCATGACCTTTCACAATGCCTCAAGTTGCATTGTTGCGATTTAGCATAAATGTACAAGCGATGCATAAGTTTATAATTCACAAATTTGGGTTTAAGTGAGCGTTTGGAACCTACTTAGTCTGCTGATCTCTCCCTATGAGACCAGAAGATGGTTTTTTACAATATCTTCATCCCCTGGTGGGCTGTAATCTTGTGTATATTGGCCCACAGTTGCAGATTTCAAACACAGTCCAAACTGAGCTTCCCTTCACCATAAAGAGTGGAAGTCCAGCTGTCACCCAAACTGTTTGGTTTGGAGGATCTTAGGGAGCTGAATAGAGGCAGACCCTTTGGTTAGCGCAAGGCCTGTTGTTTTGGAACTATTGATGGGAAAAATGCCCAGATTTCACAGATCTGTGGTACCACTGTTCAGACCACATCTAGACTTGTTACTAATGAGCTTTTGAGTCAGACAAATTTCTCTCTCGGTTTCCTTTTTCTCTGTCTGCATTTACTTTAAACCAGCTTCTTTTCACTGAATTCCATTGTTCCCTAGCATACGCCCCACTGCACTCATGATATCAAAGCCTTGACTTCATTATGAATGCCCAGTTTATTATCTATTTAAATATTCTGAACTTTAACACAACACCACTTCAAGCAGATACAAACAAGATGTCTGGCTGAGGACACTCCCTTGTCAGTTCTGTAAGCCAGTCTGGCTTTCTGAGAACACGTTGGGTGAAATAGAAAATATCCTGGTGTATTAAGCAGAGCTGTTATTTTCAGTTTTTCAAGTCTCAGGTCACGCCAAGTTTAGGTTAACTCAGGATCTAAATCTTAGCAGTCTGGAAAGAAATATCAGGTGGATTTATTGCCATTAAAATTTTGTACCTCCAAATGGCAAGGATTAAGCTCAGTGACTTTGCCAGTTTGCTGAATTGTTTTGATTCTCTTGATGATTAATTCCCTTAAAACTACTGGCATCAAATCTGCTAAATATCCTTTCATTAGCACTGCCATTGCTAACGACCTAGATGCTACCCACCTAGTACGGCTGCAACCCCTTCTGTTTATTAATGTGTTTATTAATATTAAGGACAGCTGAGAACATAGTCACCCTCAAGAACCCCATATAAAGCCAGACCTAGTTAATGTATGCATGAAAGACAGGCATTAAAGCAAAGAACCTTAAAAAAAGTAAGTAATCAATGAGTTTTTGGCATGTTTATGGTGCAGGATAAGGATTTAATTAGGCCTTAGTTTTTGTAGAGGCCTTTTTTCTGTCTTGTTTAGTGAAAACTCTCACAAGACTACTGTGAAATAAACATGTTTGCCCACAGGAGAGTTTTCAGTTAGCCTATTTTTATTAGCCTGTTTGTGAATGCCATTAAAGTTTATTTTGCACTGCTAACATTTTTTTGACTTGACTTATCATGAAAAAAGTGAAACCGTCATAAACTTTTATCCAACCATCATGTCGCAGGACCAACTCTGTATATTTACAAGGTGCAGCACAAAAGTTCTGGGACTGTTCCCATTGAGCACAACCAGAAACTGTCGTCAGCCGGGATTGTATGTGATGTTGCGTGATCACCATTGTTGTACATGCTTTTGTGCCCACTTGCATGTCTGCGTTTTGAATTTCACAAAAGACCTAAAAGACAAAAACGTCGTTAGTAGTCGGGTCATTACCAGAACCAAGAGACTGCTCCTTTTCTTTGACATTTATGGGGTGGTGTACCATGAATTCATCCCCCAAGTTCAAGTAATGAAAACTGAGGTCTGCTGTAGTGTTCTGAGCAGTGTTGGGTGTAGCGCGTTCCAGAGTAACATATTACTGTAATCACATTACATTTTTCAGTAACACAGCAATGTAACGCGTTACTGTACTGCACAAGGCTCTTCAGTTATCTGCACACGAGGAATAGAAATGAATAAAAAAAAAATCAAACAAACATGCTTTTCCTTCCTGCGCACTTGCATTACAATCAGCTGATTTCAGTTTGTGTGCCGAGAGGAAGAAAATTGTGGATTACAGCCTCTGAGTAGTGGAAATATAGAAGTTATTTTTATTTTTATTGCACAAAAGGACAAGAATGCGATGATGAAATGCAAACTGCATCCAGGACAGAAACAACCACATTATACTGCTAACACAACTTCGGCTCTCGGCAAGCATCTGCACAGGCAGCACACTAACACAAAGCTAGCCAAGAACTCAGAGTGATGATAAAGCTGAGTGTATGCCCAACCCAGCCCAGCAGCCCAGAAGGGCCTGAACTTCAACTGGTAACAAAAGCAGTGATGAGCAGTTAGGCTTGCAGCATTGTAGCCTCCATTTCTACCTGCACACGTTTCTACAGTAGAATCACTGTGGCTTTAAAGTCTCTTTAGGCTGGTTTTCATCTTTGCTTTGTGTTGTTGGTTTTGTGTTCATATGTAAAAACTAAAAAAAGATTGTATGTTTGTCTGAATTAGGATAGGGATTTGTGTTGTTGTGTGGGACTGTAGTGCCACGATCATACTGTTAACTGGTAATAGAGTAGTGCAGCAAATTACTTTCTCTGATGAGTAATCAAGTAACATACTGCATTACTTTTAAGAAAAGTAAAAAGTAACGTGTAATAGATTACGTTACTTTTTTGGAGTAATGACCCCAACACTGGTCCTGAGGCATCTGAGGAACTGTGGCACAGTGCATATTTTTTGACTGTGTCAACACAATTGCTCCTCCTCACCCACCTTTCTTGCCAGATTTGCCATTTCTGTCTCTTCCAAAATTAAATTCAGTTTAATAGGGCGCCATTTTGACCCAGTTGAGGAGATCCAGCATCCGTCATAGATGGAGTGTGACGTGCTTATAGAACAGGAATTTCTGAGAGCCTTCCAAGCATGGGAGGGAAGCATCAGTTCAAGCTGACTAGTTAAAAGGGGATGGTGACCAAATTTGATCAAATTCTTGGTATGTTTTTGCTCAAGAACTCTTTGAACACACCCTCATGTATTGAAACAATGGCGGTGGTGATAATGGCAGCCACTCTGTCTTAAAACTTGTTACCCGTCTAGATTGACTGAATTCCTTTATTGCATTGGGCTAACAGTTGCTGGAAGGTTGTTGCTTTTCAATAATGTGCTATTGATAATTGTTTTAAACATTAATTATAACTTAATTGAATCCAATCCTTAATTCTGCCACTGTGGCAGCAATGTCTTGCAGGCGAAATGAAACACTTATGAAACTTGTCTTGCTGAGACAGTGTTCAACCCAGAAGACTGCAGAGAGCAGAAGCCCAGGAAATTGTGCAGGTGTTTCCAGCACATTGTTTCATCACTGTCTGCTCTGTGCCCAGCGAGCACACAGTCTGACTGACTGTGTACTCCTGTTGATTAGCCACAGCAAGTCTGGTGGCAGCATTTTTTGCCACTCACTCTCTCACTGGATCACCATCACCATCTGCATCTTGCAGCTTTTAGTGTTTGCCCCACACTCCCAATCCCATTCAAGAGGTGAATGCCAAAACAATCAGACAGTCGGATATTGACATGAACACACACGAGACTGAGTTTGTGACTCATATTTCCCCCTTTCCAACCCTGCAACCTGGTAAACAGATTTTTAAAGGTGTGCTTGTTGATAGGTATCTTTTTACACAGTGCGAGGCTAAAACCTCACAGGGGAAAATATACAGCGGCACCCAGGAGTGGATGTGATCACAAGGCTATATTGGGATGATCTTTCTATTGTTTTTTCTTATGGCTTCATTTCTTTTTTTGTAAAATTTTTTTTTTAGCCTGGATTGGTCTAAGGGTGTGTGTGTGTGTGTGTGTGTGTGTGTGTGAGAGAGAGAGAGAGTGTGAGTGTGTAAGAGTGTGTCTGTAGCAAACTGTCAGTTATCACGTTTGACATTGGCAATTGACTCCCATCAGTCTGTAGATAGGACTCTTCACCAAGAAAGATGTGGGAATGAAAGAGGCATATTTTCTCACAACCAAACCTCACCACCCAGCACCCTCTCCCCCCAGCAGCACCTTTTTAAGGATTTTGTGCTTATTCAGGCAATTCTGTGTTCTCTGGATCACGTCAAGCTCCGAGCCGTGTTGTGCTCGAAAATACTCGGGGCACAAGAGGCCAAATGAAATTGCTTCAATATGTTCTTGATTATTTTTATATGGAAAGGTGTGTGTGTTTGGGGGGGTAGATAACCAGTCCTGACACTTAAGAGTGACATCAGCATTATCCTTCTCCATCTCTGGGCCTTTATTGAAACAGGAGAATAAATTCAGAGTTGGTTTCACTGCTGGCAGGGCCGCCTGGGAGTAAACTCACTTGAACTATTGTAATAATCCACAAAACACTGCACAGCTAGAGGTGAGATGCTATCTAGTTTACGCAGCATAATGGACACAAAAATGGTTTCACTCAGGACATTAAACTGTTCAGTCATTTAGTTGCTGGTGGTTGGCTGCTGGCCTCTGTCTGGAAAATATAGATTAAAAATCTTCGTCCCTGTTGTAAAGTTTCACAAAAACCATTTCTTTCTTTCTTTCTTTCTTTTTTTTTTTTTTGTTGGTTCATACTTCTGATAGCTCACGTTTAGCTGCCGTGATGTCACCGAATGTGCCATGTGTTTATCATTTTTAAGATCGTGTGGTTCTTATTTTTGGGTAAGTGTGGTAAAAAGCCTTGCATGCAGTGGGGCTCTAAATATGAAAATGTCAGCCAGACCACTGCTTCACCCCGACAGCTCTGACTTGAGGTTTAATTACTGCCTAGTGGATGGATCTGACAAGTTACAGTTTACCTGCGAGTTTATCCTGACTCATAATGATTAGGGATGTAAAAGATAATCTGAGATACAAATGCCCATGGTATCGAGATGCAGTTCCATTTTTGTGTCACGGTAAACTGTAGTCTCAAGGCTGAGTGGTCCATTTGTTTAGTTGAGCCAACCCAGTTCATATTGGCTTCACTGTTGACTGGCCTAAACCAGATTTTTTTGACGGCTGGCTTAATTAATATTTACATTTACTGAACTTCTGCTGAAAGCTAGCTCCAATATGACACCATGCCAAAGAAATCAAAGTGTGGCTGCAGTTTTGTTTTGTTTTTTGTTTTTTTAAAAAAAGGCTGGCAAAAAGTTGAGTATCATCTACCAACATGACATATCAGCAGAAAACTGTAAGCTAGCTTGTCTGTGTTTATTGCTTTTGGCTTTGAACATACCAGAATTGGTAGGTTTTAATATGTTTGGCACAAGTATCCAACCGCACCTCCAACCCTGACCAATCAACTGATGGAAGAGTAGGTCGACCCAAATTTTCTGTGGTTAGCTGTACAGCCAGAGTATTATCCCCCTCTGAGTGGGAGTCATTTGAAAGACAGTGTCTCACTGGTGACTTATTTTTAGAAATTTGCTTTTGCACTTTTGAATCGGCAAGTTGAGATGTAGATTTGTGGCGCATAAGAGCCTAACCTTGTAGATGAGTGACTTCTTAAACTTTCTCATCTTCCTTCACACTCACACACATTTCATATACGAAAGGTAAATATCTTCCTTCCCAGGCCAATGTGTTGCTGACTGGGATTACTGTGAGTAATTTGATGATTGTCAGAGCTTTGGGAAAATAGTGAAAGGTTGTTTACTGCCACACCAACAGTTTTTACAGTTGATTGCTGAACGTTGTTTGATGTTACTCCACTTGGAATTCTCTTTCACAGTCGAGTTGTCTGTCTGTAAGCTCTGTTATATTCCCTTTGGCATTTAAGGTCCAAAATGATTTGGAGGCACCAAAGTTTGTCTTTTTGCTTCTGTACACTTTGTGTTAAAAAATGGCCAAAAAAGGTTTGTGCAGAATATTATGTTGTTGGAGTGAACCATGTAGACCATTGACCTTTTGGATATAAAATGTCATCACTACATCTTTTTTAGGCATTTGTGTGAAATTTTGTCACAGTTATTGTGGGAATTCTTGATTTGGAGAAAAAACAAAAACATGTTTGTGAGGTCACAGAGAAACTGTGTCACATGTAGTGAAGGTGAACCTGAGAGATTACATTTCCAAGTAAAGGAAAGATGGATGATTGCCAAGATATTTTTGAGATGTACAGTATTTTTCAAAAGTCTTGAGCCACTTTTCGTTTCTTTATATTATGTTTCCTTTCTTGTAATTTTTAAAGTGGACTTGAGCAATAGTTCTCCAGACTTTCTGAAGGTCTTTCAAAGTTCTTCTTTGGACATTGGCTGCTTTTCACTCATTTTCAATTCAGTCTTTGTACCTGACCCTTTTCAGAGATTATTTGGGTTTGTAAAGTCACTTAATCATTCAAGCATAAAAAAGGTACTTAACTCAAGGGATGAACCAGTATTGTGTCTAAATATAACAGAGAACTTAGCAAAGAAACTATTTTAAATTGTATCTTTAGGCACTTTGTTACTAGCAGCCTGTCACAAAAACACATCATTTGTTCCCATTTCTTTTGTTGAATCCATGAAAAATGCCAAAGACAACACAGTTAGACAGGTATAAAATAGTATTTTTTCACCAACAGGGTGATTTCCAAAGAGACATTAGTCAAAAACTTGGCATATCTCTGCACTTAAAAGGTTTGAGGAAACTGGACAAATGGAGGGCAAAAGGAGAAGTGGTAGGCCTAAAAAACTATTTACAGCAGTTGAACAGTATCTGAAAGTCATGTCCTTGAAAAATAGGAAAATATCCAGCAAAGACCTGACACAGGACCTGAGAGATACATCTGACCCTTCAGTTGATCCAGCTGCTGTTCACTGAAGCCTCTTCAGAAATGGTCTCAGTGGAAGGGTGGCTGTCAAGAAGCAATTCTTAATGAAGGGAAATGGGGAGAAAAAGCTGAGGTATGTCAAATTACATAAGAACTGGACTGAAAATCAATGGCAACAGGTCTTATGGAGGGATGAATCCAAATTTGACATTTTTGGTTCAAATTGTTGTCAATGTGTACAGAGGAGGTCAGGAGAGAGATACAACGGTGAATGTCTACAGCCACCTGTAAATAAAAAAATAAATAAATAAAAAAATTGTGGAGGCTTTGTCATGGTTTGGGGATGCATTTCAGCCAGTGGTGTTGGGGATCTTGTCAAAACTGATGGGATAATGAAC
Organism: Heterochromis multidens; assembly: GCA_015108495.1. Lineage (NCBI taxonomy): Eukaryota > Metazoa > Chordata > Actinopteri > Cichliformes > Cichlidae > Heterochromis > Heterochromis multidens. Next base: position 17,340 of record VUQS01068747.1, read on the forward strand.
ACAGAAAAGTGCAGCCAGATATTGATCTGCCATGCAATACTATCTGGAAAGCATCTGATTGGCAGCGGCTTCATTTTTCAGCATGACAATGATCCAAAACACACTGCCAATGCAGTAAAAACATACCTGGATAGAAAAACACACAATGGAACACTATCAGTCATGGATTGGCCTCCCCAGAGCATGGATCTCAACATTATTGAATTAGTGTGGGATCATCTTGACAGAGAACAGAACAAAAGGCAGCCAACTATGTAAAGAAGATTTCAACGACGGTTAAGACTGAATTTTTTTTAAGGTAATTTGACATTACATACCCACTTTAGCAGCTCAGTTATTTATGCTTTCCATGATATTTTCTCATTTTTCATATTGTATGACAGTTTGGGCTCAAGCATCACAATCTATAATTAAGCATCTGAGATCTTTATACAGTCAAACTCCGAACATAATGGATTAAAAGCCAGTTCGGTGGCATCATTGTCAGATTTCAAAGAAATATAATTTACTTAGTTTTTAGAGTTTCACTCATTTGTGTTTTCTTAATTCAGTTTTCAAATGTATAAATAGTCTGGCCCCAGAGTGTCTTTCTGGATACATTCAAAGACAAGACAGTAATTGCATTACTAGGAGCATGGTGAATGGCAGCTGTAAAATGCCACATCGCATATCTAAAATCAGTATTCTCCATAAAAGCTTGTCATCTAAGGAACACACTTCCAACCAAAATCAAATTGTTTACAGATATTAAATCTTTTACAGTAAAGGTCAAAGGTTGGTTAAAGGTAAATCAGAGCTGTAGTCATTTTAATTAATTATTTTATAATTTTACAGTTATCCATACTTTTAGAAATAATTTTAATTTCTCTATCTCTGTCTTTCGCTCTCTTTTTTACACTATATTTTACACTATGCGTATTTATTGTAGTTTTGTATTTATAGTATATTATGATTTTATGTAATTGAATGTTGTAAATTTTGTTTGGGCTTTTACATTCAAGAAGCACAACAAGCGACAAGGGTTGGAAATTAGCTATAGCTATAAATTCTATGTGCAGCACATCAGTTTCATGCTCCATATTGGAGCTATGTTAAACTGCATTGTCCCTTTTAAATAAATAAATAAATTGAAATTGAAAACATCCAAAGAGCAGCTTTGAATGTCCTTCAAGAAGCCTGGCGAACTATTCCTGAATACTACTGCCTAAGACGGTTCAAGCTCTGTTGAAGGATAAAGGTGGTCATACCAAATATTAACTTTCAACCTCATTAGAATTGTGCAAACTCTTTTTTTTTTTTTTTTTTTTTTTTTTTTTTTCTTTTTTTTTTTTTTTTTTTTTTTTTTTTTTAAATTATTTTTTTTTTTTTTTTTTTTCTAAATTTTAAAAAAT
>VUQS01068749.1:0-26773 GCA_015108495.1 Heterochromis multidens
CACACAGAGATATCTCCAGTTTCTCTGAATCTTTTGATGATGTTATGCACTGTAGATGATGAGAGTTGCAAAGCCTTTGCAATTTGATGTTGAGGAACATTGTTTTTGTAGTATTCCACAATCTTTTTATGCACTCTTTCACAGATTGGAGAGCCTCTGCCCATCTTTACTTCTGAGAGACTCTGCCTCTCTAAGACATCCCTTTTATAGCTAATCATGTTACAGACTTGATATCAGTTAACTTAATTAGTTGCTAGATGTTCTCCCAGCTGACTCTTTGTGGACTTTCTTGCTTTTTCACCCATTTGTTGCCCCTGTGCCAACTTTTTTGGGACCTGTAGCAGGCATCAAATTTGAAATGAGCTCAGTTAGTGGATGAAGGTGTACAATTTCCCAGTTTCAACATTTGTCATGTTATCTATGTTCTGTTGTGAATAAAATATTGGCTTATTATATTTTGGAAGTCCTTTGGTTTTCATTTTGTTCAAATTTAAAGAACATCCCAACTTTTCCGGAATTCGGGTTGTACACATTTGCATTACTTTTTTAGATTTTAAGGTACAATATCAAGAGATGGTCTACGATCAACCAACTACATAAAGCAATTTGGTAAAAAAAAAATAAAATAAATGAATTTCTTATAAGTTTCATTCAGTATCTGTCTCCTGAGAGTGTAGGTTTGTTCTTCTAAAACATTTGGTTAAGGTTTCGAAAGATACACTGGAGTTAAATTGAAATAAGTTGGAGTGCAGATCACAATCTTTTCCTAAACTCGAATAACTACTTTGCCCAGGGCTGCAGTGAAGCTAATTTTCAGCTCAGGAGTTTTAGGCTTAAAAGCAGCCCAGTTTTTTTCATGGTGAAGGCAATTAGAGGTTACAGTTCAGCTCTTGCTATCCTATAGTTTTTCTTATTGATGTGTTTCTTATCAGTTTTCTCAACAACATCCTCGTTTGGGCTGCTGTAGTGTAACTGCTCCCTATCTGTGTCCCTTTCTCTTTGTCCCTTCCCTTGGCATCAGACTCATCTGTATTTGATGGTATTAAAAAAAACAAAAAAAACTCAAAAAGCCATAGGCTCTGTAATTTAAATGAAACAGACAGTCAGAACAGCTACTGATTAAACAACTTTAACCCATTATTTGTTAAAAAAAATTATTTTAATGTATTTTTATATGCAACTCACTGGGTTTAAATTTGCTGTACATATATAACTGATATGACATATCTAGATATCAATAATCGTATTTTTACTACCATGGTCAACCAGTTTTGCTTTGAATTTTCAGTTTAAACACCAATCTATCCATCATCTCTGTGTGTGTCTGTTTTCTAGTAAACTACATCCCCTTCATTTCATATGTATTGTTTATGCTGGTATTCTACCTGTCCTCCATGGCTAATTTCTTTGCCATTATCGCTCTCAGCAGGGGACTGCATTTATTCAGAGGCTACAAAACAATTTAATGAGGGACACATTTTACTTCACTCACAGATTGTTCTTTAAAACTTCTCTAGAGATCCCTTTTTTCCTTTCAAATTACATTTAAGGCAAATTCTATGTAATATTTAGTTGCATAATTAACAGGCCATTTGACTTAACCGGGCATTTTTCTTGGTGACAGTTTGACAACACCATATTTAATAATAATTACCAGACGTCATTGTCTCTCACCAGTACCTGCGTGCTCATTTGTTCTCCTGAACAAATGTCTATGATGGAATGACTAAGCTGTATAGGTTGGACCAACTGTAATGATTTAAGAGGGGCAAATTCCCTCAGGTGGTAGCAGCCATTTGATCTATTGCCATCCAGAGTCTGTGGTGTCACAGCTGTAGAAAGTGGAACGTGTAGCCTGCTTTTAGAGCAGACTAACCAACATGATGAATGTTAAATCTTATTATTATTAAGTGACCTCAATGTAATCAAGTAAAATGTAAACACGCTGTAGCTGCTAGGAGCAGATACTGTCTGTAAGACTAACATGAACATTTTCCAGATATGTTCCATATTATCTTTTTACTTTTTAAATGTAAACTGCTAATAAAATTACTTGTAGATTAACATACATTTCAAAGACACAGCCTGGAAACTATGCAAACTGCTAAGAGCATTAAGTATTTTAAAAGCAGGTCACCATTTTGTATAGCAGCTTTAGAAACACAAGGAAACTGGCACAATAGAGGAGAGAACAGAATATGTCCAGCTAAACACAGCTAATTAGAGCTGTGACACGATAATTGGGGAGGATAAGAATAAACACACAGGTCATTAAATGTTTAGGGGTATGAGCTGCTTTTATTAAAGCAGACATGCTGAGAGCTAAACACAGTGGATTATATTAACTTCATTCTCTATTAATCTGGCTGCAGACATGTTGGTTAAACTTAATGTAGCTTCCTGGAAATGCAAATAACGTACAAAGAATATTAATTAATGTCATACAATGTAGGCACTGGCTCCTTTTTACGGTATTTGGTACATCACATGCAATTTCATCACATCATGCAAAATGAACCAATATAAATTAAACAAATGAATACGTTACTGACATTGGTTTCCATGTCATTTGACCATATCGAATTGCATCATAGACATTTGCTATCAATTGCATAAAGAAATGACAGTACTTAAAGATTTCTCCCTTGTAGCAGATAGCGTCATGGGTGCAACCACCCTCACTCCTCACTAGAAAGAGAATTACAATGAAAGTAAACTGCATTTTTATTAAAGCATAATGTCAGCTCAAAAGGGAGCAACATACTTTACTTTTATTTCTAGGCTGAAGATGTTTGCTGTTAAAGCCGCATTGCAGCTGTTAAAGCACAGTTCAAATGCACAGCTGATAAGTACAATGGGAGAAATTAGAAAACTTTCCATGTGCAGGCATTATTCATAGAAAATTAGAGAGCTCCTGTAGTCAAAGCAGGTAGCCAATTACACCCAAACTGGCTTTTAACATAGTGGCAAGAAAAAGCAAGTAAATAGTCTTCATTAATACATACACATATATTTACATTAAACATATACCAGAGGTTTAACATGTAAGATTTAAATCTCCATTCCACTTAGTGCTATTTGGTGTGCCTTGACTTTTGGTGTGCCTTGACACAGGTGTGCCATGACGTCAATATTTAATATGAAATAAGTAAAGACTTCAACAGTACAAAATACAGTCACTTAAAAAAAATTACTAGGCTAAATAAATATTCTGCTATGGTAGATTCCTACATATCAAACAAAAAACTGTCTGCTTTGGGGACAGAATTTTTCTGCTTTCCTGCGGAGCTTCGTTTGCAGCACGTCAATCTCTATTACCCAGATCTGTAAATCTTTGTACAGAGAAGGAAGTGACCCTGTTCATCCTCTGAGATCAGCTGCAAACTTTCCAGTTAATAAATATGTGAAAATGACCCAGCTCTGTAATGTGTTTTTCATAGCATCATGAACTGCGGGTTCTAACTTGTGAGTGATGCAGTGAATGACAGTCAGATTAGGGTTGATCTTTTTACACAGGAGAGTGTCTGCTCCTCTCCATCAGCCTATCACAGCAGCTGCACCATCATGCAAAGCCAAAAAAACCGTGTGCGTAATTTCTGCAGGATGTTGCAGATAGCAGCCAGGTGCATAGCTGCAGTTCAACAAGATGAAATGACCAGCTGTGCATCTCACCTTTGTAGGGAATTCTGATGTCATAGAATTCAGTACTTCTAGGATTTTTCAAATTCTCCCAAAACTCAGAATCCAGTTCATTTCTCTTTTATTTAGTTAACATACATTTCACTCTGAAACAGCAACACTCTTTGCCTCAATAAAAAGCTGGAACGGAACCGATCCTGATCATCCCGCCCCATGCAAGACTGCGAAACCCCCCATCCTCCTCCCTGGCCATAGTTATAATCATAAGTTACTAAAAATATGAACAAACAATCTATTTTAATATCTTTTATTATTAACCCTAATATATTTTAATCTTACCCTCACTACAACCAGATACATGATTCAAACACCCATAGAGTAGGCTGCAAATGTGTGCAGCAAGTTGTCAACATTCAATTGCAGTCTTGATCCAATTTCCAGTTTAAATTCATCTAAGGGAATATGCATCCTCTCAAGTTAATGGGAAAGTTTATCCAGGTATATTTCAGGACAATGTCAGGGTAAAGAAAGATTAAGATGTCTGCAGAACACAAACAGGCTTTAATCAGTTAAAGCTGGTGTTCGTCAATTGTAAATGATTGGGTTATGATAAGTGCTCTGGGTAAGGTAAGTGATTCCTCTCTTTGAGAAACTACAACTACAAATATTGCTTACTCAGGTGAAGGGTGACGTTGGGTAATGCAACAGTGACCAGACACCGACCCAAAAATGTTAGTAAATCTAATAGAGTAAGAAAAAAAATTTTTTCTGCATAGTCCATCAGTCTGAACACAGTCAGAGACCACAATCCAGAGAGTCAGTCACACGAAACATCCTTAAAACAGAAGAAACAGAAGAAGAATTGTTCCTGAACTTTGTGTAGGCCTAATCTGCTGCCACAGGAAACACTTTCTTGAGGTGTTTCCTCTCAAAGGAGGTTTGAGTTATTAAATCTGAGGGTTCACTGAGTTTTTCCCACAGCAGTGGGAATGTTTAAAGGTGGGGTGTTGAACTAAATTTCACTGAGGCCCACACTGGGGAAGGGGTATCACTTTGAGGGCCAAACAAAAATTTTGTACAAAATTAAAAATATCCTGGATAATATTGTTGCATGTACCAAAACACCTTTTTAAATTACTCCACATAAAGGCCTCAAAAAAAAAAATAAAAAAATCAACAAGCTGTGTAACCATCCTATCTCTTACTCATGCAAAGATCATGCATGGTCTTTGATCATGTCGTTTCCATGTATCATACACGCTAGCCTTCTAGCATGAAATTTGATGCATATAGAAACTGTAAATATTGCTGTTTTAATAAAGTTTCCCTTTAAATGGCCTACCTGACTTAGCCATTTCCTTTGTTATGTTGAAACTTGCCTTTATACCTCCATTACTTTGAGGTTTGGGATTTTTTTTAATGTAGCTGCATGCCTCTTTATCAGTTCAGCAACTTTCAGAAGACTGTTCCCTATCCATAGCCCCATATCTCTGCTGCTGCTGTGTCATTCCAAAGTGACAACGCAAAGTACATGAGATTGTCTCAAAGCAAAACAGACAGGCCTCTCTATTTACTCAGTAAAGCCACACTGAGTCTAACACCACTCTTGAAATTATCTGCTTTCAACAATAACTTAACTTTAATTGTTTTTGAGAAGGAGCGCTTACTGATTTAACTCACTTCTATTTTAGGTGCTCTTTGGAAGGGATACATATAGGCTTAAATATAAAAAAATACAGATGGCTGCTAGTGCTGCCCCTGAGCCTCCTAGTAGATTCACCTATGGTATAAATATAAAAATCCTAGGTTACTTCATTCTTCAGTTAAGATTTTCAGAAAACTTGACCTCTGGATCCACCAGGATTCTAACTTGTCCAACATTTTCAGTAGATGCATCTATGGTATCAATCTATGTTGCCTTGTTCTTGAGTTACTGTGTTCACAAACTTGGGTGTCCATGCCACCCACCCACCATGCCATACCAGATTTGGTTGCCTGCACAAAGGCTAATAAGCTAGCTGAAACAGAATGCAAGAAAGTTAAGTTATTAAATATCAGAAAAGACTGAGGCACTCCTTTTTCAAACTAAAATTAAAATGCCTTTTTTAAAATGCCCTCTTCCACAGTGTGTCTTTTGCCCTGTCTTCCTCCCCTCACCCCCAGCCGGTCGCGGCAGATGGCTGCCCCTCCCTGAGCCTGGTTCTGCGAGAGGTTTCTTCCTGTTAAAAAGGAGTTTTTCCTTCCCACTGTCACCAAGTGCTTGTTCATAGAGGGTCGCCTGATTGTTGGGGTACTCTCTGTATTATTGTAGGGTCTTTACCTTACAATATAAAGCACCTAGTTTGGCGCTATATAAATAAAATTGAATTGAATTGAATTGAATTAATATTATGGCAAAGCCTTTGTTTTTTGATATTTAATAACTTAACCTCATTGCTGTTCTCTTTCAGCTAGCTTATTAGCCTTTACAAAGGACATGCTTTATAAAGACAGTGCATTGTATTCGTCTATACAAATCTAGACTTTTAGATGTAATTTCAATATTTTGCTAATGCATACTGGATATATGGTTTGATAAAGTATAGCCAAAGAAAGCCTGACCCTGTGTTAATGCTGGAATACTTAACAACCAAAAGCAACAATAAAGTCCAATCAGCCTATTAAATTCATGTTGGTATGTTATTATCTCCATGGACTCCATCTTTGGCAAACTGCACTCTAATGTAAAAAAGTTGACATTTAAAACTGAAAAAGGCATTGGCTGCTTTACTAACTGATTTTCTTTTACACAAAAAAGTAAGTTTACTTTCTTAAAACAACACACTCAAATACACAAAAATCCAGCCTAATTAATAAAGAATGGCAGTGAAGAGATTCAAGGTTGTATAACACTCACGCCTCATGTCTCTGAAGTAGATAGTCTGTCTGTTGGGGTTAAGCAGCTGGATAACGGAGTCATCATTGTTCTTCACCCGACAGCTGATGATCGCCATCTCTCCCTCCACCACGGACACATTGTCCGTCACCAGGTTCTGACTCACCACTGGACAAAACAGAGACACAGACACAGAAATTACTACTTACTACTAAATAATATAAAGAGAAATCAAACAAAGGTAAAAACTTTTTTCAGATGGGAAAGATACTGTTTATTAAATAGCATTTACTCGTCATGAAGGCTCAGGTGTGTTAACAGAAAACATGTGGGATGTGTAGTAAAAGAAATAAGTCACACGTGTCATTAAATAAAAACCAGGGTGGGAACAATGCATGGCTCAGAGAAAACCCTAAGTATTCATTACATGACAACTTAAATAAAAATGTTATATGCTAGATATATATGCAACTAATGGATCACAAGTTGTGCAGAATTTTAGGACACACTTTTACACATAAGGATTTAAGTTCTCTGAACTTTGCTAGGAGTTTTAATTTTTATATTTTGTTTTTTTATCCTCAAATATCGAACAGATGCTATGTAATTCTACTTTTTTGAGCAAGTGTTTCAGTATAATGCAATATTTAATGAGTCAACATTCAGCAGGTGGTGGACCGAGCCCGCTTAATGTGTGTCCATGGGAATAAACAGAACTGAGAAAGCATGGAAACTGCTCAGCAAGCCCACAGGCTGTGAAAAATTGGTCACAGCCGTCATTGGTCATCAGTAGCCAGTTAGACTGCTGCACTTCCTTGTTTCACAAGCAATATCTCTGCCTGAAAAATGAAAAATGGATTCTTTCTAGCTACTTGATTTGAAAAACTACAGTAATAACGTCCCAGACTTTGCTGTGGGGTAGCATCATTGTTGAGGTTCATGGTGGACCTTGAGTGGCTTTGGTTTATTTCTAAATGATCACTACAAAACCAACACTTGGCAGCTTGTCAGTGGTGGCTGCTAGTTATATTCGTCCCCGCAATATTTTTATTTGGTGAGATACACACACACACACACGCATGGATGCTCTAGGCTACATGGAACCTTGGACAAACAATAACAGGGAACCAAAGCATTGAAAAAGTCGACAAATTAGGAAAACAGATAACCACATTTTCAAATACTTATGATAGTCATGTTTCTGTAAGAGAATAAGAGGTGTGAAAGGTTCTGCAGGAGCACACATTAGTCTAACTGTTAGTCTAACAGCAAATTACTTTGATCAAACCGGTTTCCCAGAAATGACATTATACTGCAACAGTAACTACATTTTTAAGGAAGCATAATTGTAATCAAATTTGGTTTTCATTAACATAATGAGGAAATGTTTTTAATTAACAGATCTGACAAATGGGAAACAATGTTGATAGTGAATATGAAATGTTCACTGACAACATTTTTGCTTTCCCCCAGAATGTCATATCTTGCATTACAATATCCACTTAAGGGGAATATGTGATTGTTCAACTTGTAAAGAGCACTTAGGTAAAAGACGGTGGTGCATCTGAAAACACAGATTCACAGATTTAATTGGAGCTGAGTCCTTACCTTAACCTACCAACCTGAAGGGATTTTGGTTCTAAATCCACACACAGGCTTTGGTGTCACCACTATACAGTGGACATGCAACACCTCCAAGCAAGTTTAATGCAGTTCATTTATTTCAACAAATATTGCCTCTGTTCATAAACCAGCAGGTGATTTTCATCAAAAGGCAAGGTAATGGGAAATTAATTTAGTTACACTATAAAGACAAAAGTATTGGGTCACAACTCTTAATCTTTGGATTCAGGTGTTTTCAGTCCCAGTGCCACAAATGTATAAAATCAAGCACCTAGAATAGCCATGCAGTCTGACTTTACAAACATTTGTAAAAGAATGGGTCATTCTAAAGAGCTCACTGAATTTGAGTGTTATAACAGGATAACTACTTAGATATTCCACAATCAACTTTAAGTTGTATTATTGCAAAACTGAAGTATTTAGGAAACACAGGAACTCAGCCACAAAGTGGTAGACCATGTAAAGTTAAAGTGTGAGGTTGCTGAATGCTGAGGCACAAAAACTGTGTGCCGGGAGCTTCACAGCATGGGTTTCCATGGCTGAGCATCTCCGGTGGGTGTAATATGTAGATGGCCCAATGCTTTTGTCCAAATAATGTATATACTGTATATCTCCATTATGCAGTGCCTTTATGTCAGCTATGACTGACAGGAGAGCTAAAGCCAACTTAAAGAAGTAGATGAGGGCTTTCAAGAATAACCGCAAACATGTTCAGTTTCAACTCCCATCCATGAATGCGGATGTAGAAAGGCATCCAGTTTGTTACAGACTGTCAATAGGCAGAAATTTACAGCTGGAATCCACCAGCAACCATGCCTGACTGGCTGAGGAACTCAGCAGTTTCTTTGCCAAGTTTGACAAGTACAATAATGAAGCCAACTGGGCCTGACCAAGTACAAAGACCTGCAGTACAGGCCTGTGCTGACCAGTTTATAGGTATATTTAGTGACATCCTTCATCTTCAGTGCTAGTCTTATTTGCTGCACTGTTCTGTAGTCACACATTACTGTCAACCTGTTTACCCACTCAAACACCACTGAAAACCACTAAAGACATCAGATCGTCAGAAGAGGAATCTGGCCAACAAGACAAATGAAAATTTTGTGGATTTGAGAAGAACTTTGTGGACAGTGCACAGCACTGCTGTATTAAAGGAAAGTGCTAGTAAGGCACAACAGCACCTTTACTTAGTACAAAAAAACAACCTTCTGCCCAAAAACTTGGTTAACTTTTCCAGCTGGACCTTTGAAAGTTTAATGATGCATTTCATTGAGACTGAGTGAAAAAGCCTTCAGGACAGCAGAAGACATTACAGGACATCTATACCACTTCCTTCATAAGAGGACCACTGACACTGTATATATATACAGTAGAAAGCATATCATGAGCAGCAGCGAGTGGTGATCGCTCCATCTCTGTGTTTATACAAGGGGCATTAAGGCAAAGTGTTGACTGTAGGTCACTTGCATTTTGGAAGTGCTCGGAGCCAAATGGAGTACTTGTGCAAAAGTAGAAAATGGAGTAGAAAAATGAAGTGAAGCCTGTGAGGTAGTTCAGTTAGTTCAACTCGAGCTGCACTGCTTAATACACACCCACTCTTTTCACATCATATATCCAACACACCCTCTTATATGGTGGTTTACTGAAGCTGCAAAACTGACATGCACTGATTTTCTGTCTCCTGTTGTTGATCCCTCCATCCCCACAGAATCCACCCGTAGGCTCCGGGGTGGGGGGTATTTACTCATCACTCTCAAATTTTTGTATGTGATATTTGTGGGAGTAACAAGCTTGAAGCGTAGACACCAAATGCCAATTGTATTCTGCTACAACATAGGAGTGAAGACTTTTTTTTTAATCAGATACATGTGAGATGTAAAACTAAAAAAAAATGGGCAAAACTCTTTCTGTGCTGACATGTTAAGGACAGAACAAAAAAACTTGACACAGAGCAGCTTTGGGTAGCCTCTTTCTAAATTTTTGTTACTGTACACTGGGGAACTGAACTGAACTCTGACTCATGACTGAAGGCCTTTTGGGAATGTGCTATAACTAATCAATGTTTACTTATAGATTCACACTGCAGAGTGCCCGAAACCATGCATGTAACATCTGCTGATGTACATATATTACTTAAACATTACTCTGTTATTTATACCATTACACAGAATATTTGTAGTCGTGTTGGCATGGTACACATCACCTGAGTGTCAGCAAGGATACAGGATGCAGGCAAGATGCAGAAATGCTTTTCTTTCATTATGACACACTAGACCAGATAAAACAATAAACTGTCAAGCTTGATGCCCAACATATGTCAGACAAGGCCATTTTCAGCCTGATATTGTGCAATCTGAGACCATCATCACCAGTCTCTGCTGGCCAATGCTGCTTTTGATTAGTTTTAATTTAATTTAATGAAGGATCACACTGCAGCAGCATCGTACCTAATAAATATGACAGCTATTATAAACAGTTTAATAAGAGGCTACAACTTCCTAATGGGTTTGGGAGTTTCTAGTAAATTATTTTTATAATTATTGAATTTATGCTTAATTCTAAATGAGAGCTGCTGATAATATACTAAGTTGCTGCTGTATGTGAATACATCACATCAGTATGCGGGGATGAACAAATGTAAAATGCATTAATAAATGCAGACTGCTATTGTTGCTCCTCTATTACACGCCATACAAAGAGGCTGCTGTTTTGCCATTATCCTGATTGCAGTTTCGAGAAACTTATGGATAAAGTGTTTGCAAGCCCCCCTTATACTCCCCTCCTACATGGTGATGAAAATAGAATCACAAATATATCTTCTCAGTTAGGCTAAAAGGGCCGACTCAGGGGTGGAGAGGGGGTGAGAAGTGAAGGAAACTAAAAGAACACAGGAAACATCAACTGCTAATTTGCATGCCTCAGTTGTCAAGCACCTCTAAATATCCCTGCCATTTAGAAGACAAGGAGGATGAGGTGGGAAGAGAGAAATTGCATCCTCTGATGCTGACAGATAAGGATAGACAGCTTAACAAACGAGATTCAAATCAGCATCCCTTGGTGGCCTGAACGCAGCCCTAAATAAATGAACCGCACTGTCTTTAATATTCAAGACTGAACCTCATTTTTCAAAGATGTGCAGAGGTGGGTGGTAGGGTGGGCATCTGGTTATGATAATACTACTACTACTTACATACTACAAAATGCATTTCAAGACATCCACTGAAGGTTACAAGGCAGCAGCAGGGTGCTGCAAGGTGTCTGCTAAGTTGCGTTGTAAGTCACTGGAAGTAGCAGGAAGGACTTCAAATGGTGGCTGCCTTGTCAGCTGCTTAATTGTTCCTGTTGTGCAAAATAAACAAGTCTGACATGCTGGAAAACAGTGCAGGGAGGTGGAGGAGCTTTACACTAATTAATGGCCAACAACAACCATGTGCCACAGCCACCTACGACACTGCCAGAGGAGCTTCAGAAAAGTACTTCTGACATTGCAGTGGACAAGGGCTGTTAAAACCTGCAATTTTCTTCCCCAACATTTAAAAGTTTTTTTTTTCATTTATGCTCAACTGTTTTGAGAGGGACGTGTGTCAGAGGGCCACTGTGAAAACCAAGGAAAAAGAATAATAATAATAAAATAATGTTATTATTATCATCATAATACTACTAACTTTCAAATATATAAGTTCTTCTTCTTTCCCTTCTTCTTCTTCTTTCCTAGGATATTTAAAAGTAGAATGGGAGGCAGAGCCTTCAACTTTCAGGCCCCTCTTCTGTGGAACCAGCTCCCAGTTTGGATTCAGGAGACTTTTAAGATTAGCCTTAAAACCTTCCTTTTTAATAAAGCTTATAGTTAGGGCCGGATCAGGTGACCCTGAATCCTCCCTTAGTTACGCTGCAATAGGCCTAGGCTGCTGTGGGCTTCCCATGATGCACTGAGCGTTTCTCCTTCTCACACCTCTTTTTCACTCACTGTGTGTTCATACACCACTCTGCATTTAATCATGAGTTATTGTTAATCTCTGGCTCTCTTCCACAGTGTGTCTTTTGTCCTGTTTCCCTCCCCTCACCCCCAACCGGTCACGGCAGATGGCTGCCCCTCCCTAAGCCTGGTTCTGCCGGAGGTTTCTTCCTGTTAAAAAGGAGTTTTTCCTTCCCACTGTTGCCAAGTGTTTGCTCATAGGGGGTCGTCTGATTGCTGAGGTTTTTCTGTATTATTTTAAGGTCTTTACTTTACAATATAAACCACCTTGAGGTGACTGTTGTTCTGATTTGTATATAAATAAAATTGAATTGAATTGAATTCTCTCTTGAATGTGATATTTAATGTTTTGTGGTTTGTTAACTTTGTTAAGTGACCTGTGACAGGTTTAGTAGACTTAGTTTTGTGAGAAGTGAAAAAAAAAATTGTCCAAGATCTGTTTTGATTATTTTATCGTAATTATGTCACCCATTTGAGCCTAAAACAGCTGTTTGGATGTCACCATGACATACGCATCACAGTGTCTTCAGGTGATCATGAAATAAATATGCAGATTGGCTCTGTCTTCTTCAGTACTTGTGAAGGATTTATATAATGTGCCTGTAAGCCCTTTTTGATGTGTGATAACTCATCAAGAAGTGTGACAAGTGTTGCAGCATCACGATTACCAAGTGAGGGGTAGGAGTAAAGGACTAATGATACCCTGCCTTCAAACAAAAGTTTCAGATTGAAGCTTTTAGTGAGGTACATTTAGCTGCCACTGACAGTCCTGCAGCACAGTATGACAACAGTAGGAGATAAACTCTCATAACTGAAACAGACATTATGATAATGGCACATCAGAGATGGTGGGAGTGATATGTAATTGCTAGTCTGAGCTGCACTTAATGCATTTCCTCCAAATGTTTAAATCTATCACTTAATTTGCCTTTTCCATTAAAAAGGAGCTTGTGCATTTAGACACAAATACAAAAGCACTATTGCCATCCATTTGCCCGCTGGACAGACAATGAGACCAACAGTCTAACAGCAGAACCTGAGCAAACAGCAGAGAGAAGTCAAACACAGGTTAACACTAAACAGTCAAGGAAAGTTAGAAGGCTCATTTCTTGGTCAGTCTCTTAGCTGTGTTAGTATTCAGCAAAGCTTGTGAGTGCACATCTTTCCTATTTCCAATGCAATATATGAGATATACTGGGAATACTAGAATAATCTGCATGAATCTAAACCAGGGAACCCACCACTGTATAGGCATAAATCACTGCTTTATTGACCTGATAGTCTCAGGCTTCACAGTCTGCAGCAGCTGCTGGAAAGTATAATATGATTATAGGATAGCACATTATAATGATTGGAGAGCTCAGTGACAATGACGAAATACTGTATGGTAGATTTCTCTTGACTCTTATCCTATACATCCAAAAGATACTGGCTTTTAATAATTATAAAATAACATAAAAATCAACTCAAAGGATCTATTGGAATAGAAACTATAAATGAGCTTTAATCTGCTTTATTTTAGGAATGCACCCTCTCTTGGGGACTAATGAAAATTCCTTAAATATCCAGTTGGTGCATTCCTAAATGATTAAATATTTGAAGAAGCTGCTTAAGAGTAACATTTTAAATTAAAACTTTAAATGACTGACAATAGCAGCTTTAATTTTAGCTTCAGCATTACTGAGGAGGGTAATCTCGCTGCTGGCTCATCACATACTGGCGATAAATGCACTCTGTACCCACTTTGCGTAATTTTAAATGTACAGAGCAGTCCCAAAGACTTCAAGAGAAACCCCTCAATGTCTGAGATAGTCTATCAATGGCTGAAGTCATAGGCAAATGGTCTTTGCTGGTGTCCTCAGTAAAGTCTTGTTGAAGAAGGAAGAAGTTGTGGTTATATGGTTAATGCTGTGAAAGGAGGCATTTTTAATCCAACCCATGATCTTTTCCTAAAGCAAACCAAGCAGTTACTGAAAACAAAAAATATTGGCAGGGGCCAGCCTCCTAGTAGATGCACCTATGGTATGAATTTGAAAATCGTAAGTTGCCTCATTCTCGAGTTATCACATTGACAAGATTTTCAGAAAACTTGACCTCTGACCTTGAGGTCAAGGTCACTGAGATTCAAACTCGTCTGAGATTTTTAGTAGATGCAGCTATGGTATCAATTTAAAAGACCTAGGTGACTTCCTTCTCGAGTTATCGCATTCACAAACTTGGGTGTCCATGCCAACTGCCCACCCGCCCACCCGGCAGGCTGACGACAGCACCCCATCAGCCTTTTTGGCTGAGGTGTAAAAAGACAAAAAAGCAAGTTGAATAAAAATAGTGGTCCTACACAGGACAAACTAATTTCTTCTGGGTGAAAATCCTGTGACTAATGCCCACCCCCTCTGTCTGCTACCTAATGCTACAGTCACACTAGGAAAAACACTGGTCAGAAACCATGGTGCAACCAAAATTATTGCAACAATGTGCAGAAACCAGAAATTCACATTAATTGCTTACATTCAGAGTCACAATACAGGTTTTTGTGGGTTTTGTAGATTTTCTCATCTACCAATAAGCTATGCTTGAGCACGACCCGCACTGAAAAATTATGCTGAAAGGGTACCCAGCGTGTCAAAATGCGATCAATCCAGGTCCTGACCAAGCATTACTATGCGACAAGTTGGGAGTACAAATGTGTGTACTGGGACACTGGATATTGTATTAGACCACTATGTGCTGAAACGGGTTCTTCCAATCTATATTAGCACAAATATTTGTACTGACCGACTACTAACCCCTAAGTTCTACACAGTTATTTAGAGTATGTGTGGAGTATGTTAACATAACCAGTTGCTGCTGAGGCTGATTCTGACAACCTGTTGCTATGATCATTGATGTGGCAAAATAGTTTCTAGGCAAGACTGTGGGCGAAACTATAGCTGTGCATTGGAAGGAATATATGGGGTGTAATGCATGTGGATGTGTATTCATGAACGTCTCTGGTGTTTTAGTGAAAGTCTCATTAGCGAAGCCAAATCTGTTGCATTGTAGGCACAACTGCACCTGTAGTCTGAACAATAATCATACCCTGAGCCAAAGCTTGAATCACGACAACCATGCAAAGAAACTGCATGAGTTATGAACAATAAATGCATAAATGTCACTTTATCTGTCCTCTTAGTACCATGTAAGTGTTTCCTCAACCTGTCAATGTACTATAAATGAATTGAGCCAAATGTTTATATGGATGAGGATGAATAAAGAAAAAAAAAAAAACCATCATGAGATAACCCAAAAGTTACTAGGAGGTATGGACTGATAACACGCACAAAAAATTCCCCCTGTGCCCTTTCAGGGGTTATCAAAGTACAGTTTGGGCATGCAGACTTCAGCTTTAAATCAGCACTTCTTCAAAAAACTTCAACTTAAATATGCGCCAAACTTATATCCTTTCATTTCTTGTTCTTTTTTAAAGGGAGGCAAATAAGAAAAAGATGGAGAAAAAATATTTTTACCACAGGGCAAATCACCTGATCATGATTACTTAATGAACTAAAAACTCCTTGATACTGATGTATTCCCAGGTTACTTGTTACCTGAATAATCTTCAAACATTACGGATTCCAGCACAGTAGTAGTGTTTTAACTGCATATTAATAGCTCTACAGAACTAACTAGTATAAGCAGGTAAATCTTAGTAACAACAGCAGAACATACAGAAATTCAATCATACCAGCGGCTATCTGGAAGGTGTGGACTTGGATAGGTCTAAAAATACATGTTATACTGTGACAAATACAAAAAGGTATGGATAAAATAGTTGAAATTTATTTTTTAAGTAACATGTACTTCTAATATTTGCTGCTTTGTCAATAGCCAGCAACATATTTGGCCCATGGCACTGAAAGGGGACAAGATTTAAGCCCATGGCCATCCACGTCAAAAAGTCAGAGCAGCCAATCCTAGATTAAAGTTGTCAGACAATGACACTCCACACTTCGCTGTGCAAAGCTAGCCTCAGGCCCAAATTCACTAATACTGCCACGGAAGGGGAAAAAATGTCATGTTCCATTTGCCGGGGCTAACAGCTGCATATTTCCATTTGATTCAGTAAGAATTGTATGCATATTAAGTTAGGTCACACAGATGGCCACCATGGCAGTGACAAAGATTATCATCGGAAAATTAAACCCACTATAATGCAGATATCAAAACACATTGGGAAATTGTCTTAGATATGTTCTTTAATTCACTGTCCAAGAATTGGTTTGAAGATTTTGCTCTGCACATAATGGCATTTGTATACTAGATTGAAAGATAAAAAGGTAGCAGAAAATATCAAATATTAATCCAAGAATCCATCTGTCAATGTATCTTTTTTCACATATCAGCTCTCCCTGTGGTGGTATTAGTAGTAATAGTACTGCTGTTGCATTTTTTTATCAGCGCCAGTATTAAACGTGCATTTATTAATGTCTTGTTTTAGTCTGGAACATGATGCAACATACAGTAATCTTATATAACACGGTACATTTTCTTAAGTTATATATTTAACATTTGTGTGCCATGACACTCTTTGCACAGCTTGTGATCACCGCAACCAATGGAGAGATATTAATTTCCCTTTGACATTCAGAAGGGTTGTGTGTATCTGAGTGCATGCTTAGTGAACAGCATACAATCATTTTCTTCTATTTTCTTGGTGGGGTTCCTGCTGATAAAATGACAAATCTTTGTGCACTGGTCCATACAGTATGCGTGTAGGAGAATGTGCTTTTGTGTGAGGCACAGAAAGAGTGACCGTGTTCCTGTTTTCCTCATTCTGATTGCAGGCGGTTCTGTCTGATTACATGTTTCCACAGATGTGTATGAGCATGTTTGATTATAAGTCTCTGTGTTGACTGAATAGAGATGATTTCTGAACATGTGCATAAGTACAGCACTATCAGCTCTAAGGTCATTATTTACAACCATAATCAGTACAGATCATAGCAGCTAATGATGTTTAAGGAAATACTGCAGAACAGCTTCAGGTTGAGTTGAGCCTTTGTACATACTATGTGGCATGCCATATTCAAATGATAACTCAGGGTTATATTTTCTCATAGTTTAAAAATTATTCCTGTCACTAGTAGAAAGGACAAAAAAATAAGAAAAATGAAAATGTTCAGCAGGACAAGAAATAGAACCACCTCCATGTTCAAGCAAATAATACAGCCCATTGTTCACCTTGGTGATGGTGGTGTGTGCAGATGCTTACATTTTCATATTTTCTGCTTCAAGTGCTACATTTTTTGCCTCATTTTGCTGAAGCACATGTTATTTATTATCACTGATGACAGAAATACATTAATCAATGTTGGAAAAATAAGCATAGAGATTGGATTATGACAAGAAGACTTTCAGATATTCTCTCCCCTCTATCTTCCGACCAGCTGCCAGACCAAACATCACTGCAGGCAGCGTGATTGTCCCGGAAAGAGACAGAAGAGAGCAAAGCTAAGTCAGCTTAGACTTGAGGTTTAATTCTCTACTTGGCCGACTTCTGGCATTGCCCTGTTGTAGTAAAAATAACATGGCTGAAATAAAAACTATTGGATAGACAGTTAAGATGGATGGATGGATTAATGGAAATTAAAGTAAGAAATAGAAAATCAGAGATTGTTCCCACATTTTTATGGGAATCTGGCTCATTCACATCCAGATCAAGCTGTTGCACTGGACAGACAGAGAATTTTCTGCACAGACATTACACAAAACCCCAATGGGAGGTTTCTGTGTTTTACACCAGTGATGCTTGGTCCATAATTTGTGTTTGTTACTGCTGTTTAAATCCCTCCAGTTGCAAATGTAAGAAATACTATAGGAGGCATTCTAATTGGAAAACTCAAAAACTGGTATGGAAAGTGCATGGCCCAAGACCAATAGGCACTGGAGTGGATTATTAAGACCACCCAGAACATCATTGTGATAATAATGAGGTGATGAGTCTGACAGTCCAAAGGACACTAAAATGCAATACCAGCCCCCGCCACTGCCTGTTATTTAGTTACTGGACTAAATTAGACATATTCATTCATTCATTTATGTTTTTTGTATCATTTGCAAGTAGCATAGAGGGACTACTTCTGCAATGTGGTTATACATCCTTCATGTTCCACGAAGCTTGAAAAAAAGACGAGGATAGCCCAACTGACAAAAAGGAAAAAACAAAGAAACAATTTCCTGCGCATTGAATTTTACGAATACTCAGCTTTACATCCAAAGTAAATGGTTCTCGCCCCAGTATAAAATTAATTCCCTATGAGCATCTTGTATTTTTTGTGTTTCATTTAAAATGATATGGTATGGCTGTCAGTTGTCATTAATTGTTTCAAATGTAATTTTTGGCCTAGAATAAAGGTGGAAATAACAATTATTCCAAGGTCTTTGCCATATTTTCCAGCTTCAGTTACATGATTTATGAAAGCTGCAATATGTCATCCAATAAAAAAGTGGACACATGAACAAGCCCATATGGATAGTTACACGCACCAATTCAGGAATTATCATTAAAAAAGTTTTTAAATTGAGCAATCTGTGATATCTTCTGAGCTAAGATTTCATGTGAACTTTTTTCTTAGCATTTAAAGTAGAAAACATAACTTTAGGCCTTTGTACATTTTTTTTTCTGTTTGCACAAACTCTTAACATTATGAATCCAGTTTACCACAAGAGTGGCTATAAATGATGAATAGCAATATTTCAAGAGAGATCTTAGTGACAGAAATACAGTAATTCAACAAAATCTGGAGGGTGTCCCAGTATGTGCTCTAAATGCCCCAAATACATGATTAGCAAGTCACCTGGAGAGATTTGTAGTAATGCTAAGAAACCAAGAAGCAGTAATGCTGTGCAATTAAAAAAATGTTTATGGATGTATTACGCTGATGACTGGAAATCATATTTCTATACTGATGTGGGTTTGCTACTTTTGATCTGGCAATGATTATCTAAACCAATTTATTTGGAAGAAAGACAATAGACTGTAAGCCAAATAATAGCCAGCAATTCCCCATAGCTCAGACAAATGAATGTGTGCATGTAACTGCAGTATGGTAAATGGACTGGTACTTATATAGCATTTTTCTACTCTAACTGAGCACTCAAAGTGCTTCTGTGCTTTTAAGCACTTTCTAACTATCACACATACTTAGAATGATATTGCACTAAGAGCATTTTGGGGTTAGGTATCTTGCCCAAGGACACTTTGACATCCAGACTAGAGGAGCTGGGGATCAAATTATCAGCATCCCAATTAGTGGTCGACCTGCTCTATCTCCTCAGTGACACCAGTGGATACTTTGAGTAATAATTTTTTATGTTGATCTGTTTTCTTTTATAGCCTACTTTGTCCACACAGGAGGTTTGTTCTTCTGACCTCCTGCTGTTCAGACATCTTTTTAGAGACAATGTTCCCAATGTTCCTAGACCGTGTAATTACTTTGTGGCATGATAGTTACAAGGGGAAAAAAAACAGCAAACCTATGACTTTGCTTTTCAAAATGTATTTGAAGTGAGTAGAGTTTGGAGCTTGTCATTCCAACCAGCACTTACTGTGTGAATGCTGTGTTAGTACAGCCAACTGACGGCTAGAGGCAGCCGAGAAAAGGTCAAGATCCTTGTACAGCCTGACCACTTCAAAAAGTGGAATCCCTCTTGGCAAGGATTTGAAGGAGGCAGTTCACTTAATCTGTCTGTAAACCACTGCTGTTCAGAGGGAATTTCAAATATATGACATACAGAATTTATGGGAGATGATCCCATTGGTCAGTTTAGAGATGAGACTTAATAATCAGTATAGTGTTGCCGCTTATTAACAGTATGCAGCAGACACAGAGATTGTATGTGGTAGTCATTGCACAAAAGTGAGATATAAAAAGGCAGGAGGCAATTTTTAAAAGAAAGACATTAGTATAAAAATGAAAGATTAATTTTGAGTGTACAGGGAACCCACTTAAGCCTTCACAACTACAGAAATCAACACAGAATTATATACGTTTTTTCCATTTTAAAGAATCCCATACGTTCTTCCAAATTTACCTGTTACAGAATTATTCTTTTTGCTGAATACCTACAGAGGTGTTCACAAATGTGTATTGTTCTATTAGTGAGGTTTTTTTTGCTATCTTATTATTTGTTTATGAGTTATACTGAGCAGTGAATGGTTTTATAGAGCCCTAGTGGGTGGCATATTACGATGCATCACCAGCATGAATGTCATTAACTGAAAATAAACAGCTGCAGTTTCTCAAATTCATAATCCTGAGTGGAGTAAATTAATCCTAATAGCAATGGGACCATTACAGAGGTGAATGAATATTTTCACACTGCCACGACCCTGAATTTGTGCAAGATTTAACGTGGGTGTACTGTCCCCCCCACACTTTTTAAAAAAAAGTTTTACAAGTTATTTCAAGTTTCACTTGTCTCCAGAATGTGTATTTCTAATTTTAGCTAAAGATTAGATCATCCTTAACAGATCATTCATTCTACATTGACTGTATAAAAACAGTGTTAATTCATTTGCCAACATGATAATGCTTTTTGAGTCATCCACCTTTGACTTTAATGCGAGCTGCATACCATTAAAATACTTTAGCTCATCTTAAAGAAATATATTAACTGCCATTTAGGTACCTCACTTATACATAGGCATAGACTTTGGAGATTCAGGATTTCTGCTCTCCTTTTCATCTGGGTTTTTGCCTCGCATTATATTGCCAGTATCCAAATTTGTTTCATTAAAGGCTAATTTTTTCACTCCAGCAGGTTAAAATAACTTAGGCCTCAGTGACACAGGCCAAGAGACTAATTGGCAACCACCAGTCACTAGAGAAAAATGAGTATTTCCTGACCAGTTAGTGAGTGGCTGCTAATAACTGCTGGCCGTTGCTAGGTGAAATTGGTTGCAAAGCGGTATAAGGTGCTGCACTGAAAACCTCCTTGCGATTGTGTTGGCTGCCCATAGTTTGTATGAAAGACATTGACTTCTCTGCAAACACTTGGCAACTGCTCTCCAAGCAGTTGTGAAACTGTGAAGAGTGAAACTCGGAATTCTGCCTGGTTCTGCCGGAGGTTTCTTCCTGTTAAAAGGGAGTTTTTCCTTCCCACTGTTGCCAAGTGTTTGCTCATAGGGGATCGTCTAATTGTTGGGGTTTTCTCTTCTCTCTGTATTATTGTAGGGTCTTTACCTTACAATATAAAGCACCGTGAGGTGACTGTTGTTGTGATTTGGTGCTATATAAATAAAACAGGATTAAACTGAATTAGAATGCTCGCCTTCAAAGTAAAAGTTGAACTTTTTGAAATGGTTTCAGTGGTAAAGCATACATTTTACTTTGAAGGGGAACACTCTCCATTTCCAGGTTTGCGTCACACTTTTTCAAGTTGGTGATGGTTAGTTAGTGAGTGTCTGCAGTCAAGTCAGCATTTTTCATCCCAATTACAGGTAACTGTAGCAACCTGGTAGCGATCAGAGCAATCACAATGAGGTTTTTAGTGCTGCACCTTATTTGCGATTGATTTTACCTGGCAAAAGCAAGCAACTGCCAGCAAACACTTGCCAACCAGTTAGTTAATACACATTTTTCTCTAGTGACCTGTGGTTGCCAGGTGGTCACTAAACTATCTCTAGGTCTGTGAGCCTTAGTTCTGGATTCTTAACCCTGTTGGTAGTACATCTTGCTAACAAGGAGGTACCTGTATGCAACACAAAGTCAATGGAAATCCACAAATTACTTTCCCCTCCAATGTGGGAAGGACTTGCGCTCTGTCGTTAAGGCCTGCTTCAAATGTGCAGATTCACTGTATGTAGCTGCTGCTGCGTCCCTCGCCACTTTCAGAAAGAGAGGAGGGAGTGACCGGGAGGATCAGCAAATGGGAGCAGCACAGCAGACACAGTTGACCACATTCTGTCACTTCTAAGCGATTTTACCAATAAAATAGGTGATCTTTTCAGATAATGTCATGGTTTATTAAATCGGTATTTTAGCAGTTTACAGCAGCAGGTTGAAAGTGTTTTGGATAACAACCTAGTTATAATCAGCCACGTTTGTGTCACCGTTTCTTAGTCATTCTACTGTTTGACAACAGAAACAGAAACTCATGCAATGAGAACAGCCCTACTGGGAATTCAGCTGTAATAAAATACAGTATGTGAGCACAGAGTAGTAAACAAAATTCAGTTTACTTTAATATAATTCAAGACAGTTCAATTCAGTTTCATTTATATAGCTCAAATTCACAACAACAGTCATGTCAGGGCATTTTACATTCTAAGTACCTTACAATATTATAAAGAGAAAACTACAATTTGAGGTAAAAGGCTGACAAGAAATCCAGCTGGGTTGAGGCTGCACTGTAGTACAAAAGGCAACATGAAAATACAGTAATCTACAACCAGTCCTTGATTACTGGTTTCAGATCAGTCTTAAAGTTTTCAGACTTTGACTGTCCCTTAGCATTACAATCATGACAGAGCTCTTGCCTGCAGCCATACAAGCGAAACATACTGGTAATGCCATTATTTAGCTGCACAGTGGCTAACACTAAGGATTTCAAGGCTGTTGTGCATAAATAATCCACCAGGTCTTCAGCTTTTCAAACAAAATGAATGAAGACTATGCTTTGTCTTGCAGGCAGCATCAGATAACTGGGCATGCTTTGCTTGTAGTCAAGACATTTTAGAGTTAGAAGTAGCAAAAGCTGCTCCACCAAGGAAATAATAATGGTGGACTGCAGCTAATCATTTGGAACTACAAATCTGAACATCTGTTTAGGTACTAATTCATGGAGAAGGGAAAGAAAAGGGGAGTGGTCTTTTTCATGTGGGTCTGTTTCTGAACATTTAAAAATGTTCAAAAACAAAAAAAAACAAAACTACAGATATACCAATTACATCTCCAGTGCTGTGAAAAAGTATTTGACCCCTTCCTGATTTTTGCATATTTGTCACATATGTTTTAGATCCTCAAACAAATTTTAATATTAGACAAAGATAACCCGAGTACATACAAAATGTCGTTTTAAAAGATTTATGTTGGGGGATTTTTGCCTTTATTCAACAGTTCAGCATTGAAGAGCAGACAGGAAAGAGGGGGAGAGAGAGCATGGGATGACACGCAGCAAAGGGCAGCAGGTTGGACTCAAACCTGGGTGGCATTTCAGCCACGGGGCATATGGGTGCCTGCTCAACCAGTGAGCTAATTTGGCTTTCAAAATGCGGTTTTCTAAAATTATGATTTATACATTTATTAAGGAAAAAAGGCTATCCAAACCTAACTGGCCCTGTGTAAAAAGTAACTGTCCCCTAAACATAATAACTGGTTGTGTCACCCTTGGCAGCGAGAACTGCAAT
The DNA here is from genome assembly GCA_015108495.1 of Heterochromis multidens. Taxonomy (NCBI): domain Eukaryota; kingdom Metazoa; phylum Chordata; class Actinopteri; order Cichliformes; family Cichlidae; genus Heterochromis; species Heterochromis multidens. The sequence continues at coordinate 23,503 of VUQS01068749.1, forward strand.
CAAGCGTTTGCAATAACTGGCAAGTAGGATTTTGGCCCACTCTTCTTTGCAGAATTATTTTTATTCAGCCACATTAGAGGATTTTCGAGCATGAACGGCCTGTTTAAGGTCATGCAAAAGCATCTTAACCAGATTTAAGCCTGGACTTTGACTAGGTCACTCCAAAACCTTCACTTTGTTTTTGTTTTTTTTGAGCCATTCAGAGGTGGACTTGCTGGTGTGTTTCAGATCATTGTCCTGCTGTATAACCCAAGTGCTCTTGAGCTTCAGGACATGAACTGATGGCCGGACATTCTCCTTCAGGATTTTCTGGTAGAGAGCAGAATTCATGGTTCTATCAATTACAGCAAGTCATCCAGGTCCTGAAGCAGCAAAGCAGCTCCAGACCATCACACTACCACAGCCATGTTTGACTATGCCATTTTTGCCCAGTTTTTTTCTTACTGTTGAATCATGAACTCTGACTCATGATTTAACAATGGGAGGCAATTACTTTTTCACACAGGGCCAGGTAGGTTTGGAAAGCTTTTTCCCCTTAATAAATGAAATCATCATTTAAAAACTGCATTTTGAATTTACCCATTATCTTTGTGTAATATTAAAATTTGTTTGATGATCTGAAACATGTAAGTGTGAAAAATATGCAAAAAACTACTTTTTCACGGCACTGTAAGTGTTTCACTACAGTAGACACAAAAAGGTGAATTTTGAATGATTCCTCCAACATGTCAAGCACATCCAGAAAATATTTATATATGTATTTTTGAAATAAGCTATATGAATGTCACTTGAACTTTTTACTTCAAAATCTACCAATGTTTGTTGTTGCAAAGTTATAATGGGGATTCTTTTTCAGTGCCAATATATTCCTTTCCAGCCTGACATTACATTATTCAACCATGTAATCCATAATAGACCAAAGCAAAAACTGGTGATAGCAGAAAGCCCCTTTGAGATTCATTCAAATGTAAGATAATGCATCTGAGTGAATTGCTAATAAATCGCCTTGCTTTAAAGTGCCAAAACACACACACACACACACACACACACAAAGCCTCGAGATCTAGATGTGTCACAGTTACGGCAGCGGTATATAAAATCGTAAAACTATATTCACTGTGCTACAAATAAATATTTAAGTACCATTAAATTTTGACCAAATGATAGCTTGAGATGAAAAGTCAGGGGATCAAAAACAACAACATATTTACAAATCATCCTCTACAAAAGGAAGAAGATCATTTTTGAAAAATGGTGGACTAACTGACCAACTCTGCCACCCCACAATTAGCTGATAATTAATCGGCCATACTTGTATATAATTTTACTTAAAATGCAGGGCATTATAACACAACTATGCACTTGTACCCCCACCTACACACACACACAAACACACACACACAGAATCTGTAGCTCTCCCATCCTTTTGTGGAACACTGGATTTGTGACACATTATGTAAGAACCGGGTGTGAAGAGCTTTGTAGGGTGTTACATGCTTGCAGTGAGCATGTAAGTGGCTTTTGTGCAACCACTGCTGCTGTATGCTGTATGCCACACAAAACGCCTTTATCTCTCTGCTAAGCCTAATGAGTGCAACTCAAGTTATAACAATGCAATGGAAATAAAGAGAAAGTATTCTAAAGCTCTAAGTGTACCACTGTATTGTGATTTGTTTATGTTACGCACACAGAAAAGTCTGCACTCTTATTTATTCTCTTCATTTGCCTTCTGTTATCTTACTGTATGTCCAACCACTTCTTGCAAGTTTGTATTTTTTCACTTGCTTTTGTTCACCAGAATTTGCAGCTATTTAGAAGCAGATATAAGGGAGTTATACTACAAGTATTGCTTCATCTCACAAGATTAGGGAAGCTGCGACGCAACGAAATCTAAATGTATGTTAGTTCAGTACACTGTTACAGTAATGAAAATTACAGTCGTTGGGGAAATTCAGAAATTATAGAGTAATGATTGATGAATATGCAACAGCTGTTACACAACGGCTCTTTGACTGTTGTTGTCAACATGTAACTAAATGAATTGTCTGAAGACTTCAAGAAAGACTCTAGGTTACATCAAAATCCAAAGCAAAGTGCCTCCCTTGAATTATCCTAAGGCCACAATGTTCTGTACAACTGACCTTCAACTCAAAAAAGAAATCAGCTGATTAGTAGGTAATATTTTTTAGGATAAATCTGTCCCTTCCATAGGAATTGCTTAGAGCTGTAAATGTTTTCCTATAGATTATCAAAGATGTTGATCTAAGAAATACCTGAAACCCTGTTTCAATCACATCAATTCTCTCTTGAAATTTTTTTTTTTTTTTTGCTGGTTCTTACCATATAGAATATGTAGCAATTATCCTGGCTGAAGTCACAAAAGTTTGTCTATTGATTTCTGTTCACAGACATTTTTTGTAGTTCTTCCACTATGAAAGAGTGAAAAAACAACAATTTAGGAGGAGCTGGTACTGGCATAAATCCTTCATCTAACAGGCTAAAGTTGGAATCCCTCATAGGAATAATACCCGAGGACTTTAAGATTATTTTACACTTAACTTCTAGTGTTAGATTTAGGCAACAGTTACTTTGTAAGTTACTTTGTTAGATTGTTGTGATGTTTACCTGCTTATCTGAGAGCTCTACTGTCATACTTTACCTATGAATGTGAAAACTCTCATCAAAGGAAAGTCAAAAAAATATGCAATGCCAACACAAAACTCAACTTCCTAATCAAAGTTGTGAATGTAAACAAACCAGTACACCACACTTTGTCACTATTTCACAACTTGCCATAAGACTGCTACAATTTAAGCATAACTTGCCAATCTGAATTTAAAAGAAGATAATGTATTATTATAGAAGATTCTTTCCCTGGGATACATCAATAATAATAATAATAATAATAATAATAATAATAATAAGTAAAAACAAGATAATATCAATCAAGATAATATTTTTCTCCTCCGTGAATCGCTACCTTATCGTGGTGGAGGGGTTTGTGTGTCCCAGGGATCCCAGGGGCTATGTTGTCGGGGGGCTTTTGCCCCCTGGTAGGGTCTCCCATGGCAAATTGGTCCTGGGGGAGGGACCAGACAAAAAGCGATTCAGAAGACCCCTATGAGTATTACAGCAAGGGAACAGTTCACCCTGCCCGGGACAGGGTTACCGGGGCCCCGCCCTGGAGCCAGGCCCGGGGAGGGAGCTCGAGGGAGAGCACCTGGTGGCCAGGCCTTAGCCCATGGGGCCTGGCCGGGCACAGCCCGAAGAG
>VUQS01068750.1:0-18412 GCA_015108495.1 Heterochromis multidens
TGTGCCATCCGCTTGGCCAAAGGTTGTTTGGTTCCCCCAATGTATAAGTCACGGCAATCCTCCTGGCATTTAACAGCATACACTATATTACTCTGTTTGTGCCGGAGGACCCGATCCTTAGGGTGGACCAATTTTTGGCGTAGCGTGTTTTGGGGTTTGAAAGCCACAGAGACGTGGTGTTTTGAGAAAATGCGTCTCAGCTGTTCCAATACTCCTGACACATAAGGGATCACCAAAGGTTTTCGCTTAGGCAACAGTTGTCCTTCTCTCCTGGATCGCCTGGAGCCTTCTTTAGGTGCCTTCCCAGCTTTGACAAATGTCCAGCTGGGATAACCACATTTACTCAGGGCCTTTTTGATATGATGTTCTTCTGTTTCCCTGGCCGCTGTGTCTGCGGGGATGGTCTTCGCTCTGTGTTGTAGCGTCCTGATGACACCCAATTTGTGCTCCAGTGAATGATGAAATGGATGATGATGTTGTGCTCCAGTGGATGATGATAAAAAAATGCTACATCCAGATGAACAGATTCAGCTTTCTGGGATTCTTTTACCTGGATTATTGAGCATGCATCAAGAGATAAGTAAACAATTGATTCAGCAGGGTTTGTGGGGTACTACCAGTAACAACTGGTAAGAACCTCCCCACAGCGGTTCAAAGAGGGATAAATAAACCTACACAGGGTGCTGGAAGAAGTTATGGAACCAGTATGAACCACAGCGGCTAGATCTCTAATACTTAAAAATGATCTCCTGCTGTCTTATTACCAAATCATGATTTCAAAGATCTTACAGAGTTATGGTCTAGGTAGATCAAAGCTGCTTTGGCAGCACAGGCCTGACCATCATCATATTTGGGGTGTTCATGGTGTTGTGGTTCACCATTCTGCACAACGAGGGTCACAGATCCGAGGGCAGTAACCCAGAACAAAACACATTTGACAACTGACTTTTCTCAGAGTGAAACATCCTTTCTTGAACTTAAATATTATACAACTCTACTAAACATCAGTCCCTATTCTAACACTGCTCGGTGGTATACTGTGGGAGATTAGCGTGCAGAAAACTGTTAAAAAGTGGAGGCTCAGGGTACACACATATTACCTGGCCCTTCCTCTGCATCATATCAACAGGAAGGGAGAGACACACTCAAAGTGGGCAGTGATTCTGAAGTAGGAGATCTGGAATACTGGTCCACATTTCCATAAACCATAAACTGCAGTGCACCTTGTCGGCAGAGTCTGCACAGTTTAAGGGGCATATGCACCTTTCTTGAGCACATAATACAAACACGACAGACTAAGTCTTGACGCTAAGCAACAATGCAACCACCAATTAACGAATAAATATATTTTCTTAAATATACTTACTTAAAATTCTGCTGAACAGCCAGCCAGTTATCACCAGTATATTTTTTTCCTCTGTGCCATCACAATAAACACAAGAAATAAACATTAAAAAAAAAAAACACACACACACAACCTTGATCACGCTGACAGATCCACGCTTTGTTTAAAGTGACAGCTTCTGCCATCGCAAAAATATTTTCCCCACCATTTAACAGAATCTCCTTCTTTCCCCGTTATCATCACTCCTACCTGGATAGCACCTCAAGGACAAAAACAAGCAAACCCAGAGTCTCACAGATAACCCAGTCATTACAGTTTTCTACTTACTAGTATAGTTAGCTAGATGCAAAATTTATATATTGCACCCATTTGTGTGCAATAAGTATTTAGAATAACACCTGATTTAAACGGACAGCATGGACACATCAGTACACTGAAGATGACCATTTAAAGAAGATCCTTAACACACACACACACACACACACACACACAGTTAACAGCTGTGTAGTTAAACACAACACTCAGGCTCAGGCTCAGGCTCTGAAGCATTGACAGACCGTTATTCTGTACTCCTAAAAGCCTTTTTGCACATAACTGGTCCTTTACTTTTAAGGATACTACCCTTTAAACCTTAAGGAGTACTAACATTAAAAGTCGCTATTCTATTGCAAAGACTTATGGGTTTAAAATGTTTCATGACACTGAAAACCAGCAGCAAAACTGTCGCTTTAAGCATCAATGCCTGCACGTTAGCTAACTGGTGGACAAGTTAAGTTTGTCAGTTTCATTCACAAAAAGCTTGCCATGGCTCCCTCGCTCCGCCACCTCATAACTGCCTCACCGACAGGACAGGAACCCACAGCTGATCATCACTGTTGAGTTGGCAAGCGAATTAGCCAGCTAGCTAGTGAGCCAACCAAGCCACTTTATACTAAGCAGATGTATCGTTAGCATACAAGCTAACAGGGATATGCATTCCAGAGACAGAGTCGACAGTGAGCTTTGAAGTTGCTGCGTCCCCCCCCCCCTCCAACCACCCCACTCTGGTTCCGTTAACACACGCCGACCAGCTGAGGGCTTTATTCAAGACTCAACGACAAAGTGCTCTACGAGGATAACTTAAAATGTGAAAGAAGAGGAAGCGAAGACTGTTGGGAGGTTTAAATTGCTTTGCTGGTGTTAAACTCAACTGTGAAAATATCAGCTAGCCCTGCATATGAGTGTCTGGACAGCGGGAGCCAACAGGACGATAAGGGCAGCAACCTTACCTGCGGGATTAAAGGTGTCTCGCAAAGTCAGAGTTTGGTCAGAGACGTCAGGAGCTTGTTTTCGTTTAGTCGGTCAGTTTAAAAGAGTCCTGCTTTACCTCAGGCTGAATCACGGTCAACCAAAGGTACTGCCTGACTGTGCTGCTTCCCAGCCACAACAGCGACTGAATACAGTTTAGAGTCTGCTTCTCGCTGGGAAGAATCTTTGGCATCGCGAGATCGGACGAGAACTGTGCGACGTCTTCGGACCAATCGCAGTAGCCGGCTGGAGCGAAGCATTTGTTTTTGTTAAGGTTTGTGTGAAAGTCTAAGGAGAGCTTCTCTGCTTCTCTGTAACATAAAATAAAAGAAATAATATATATGTTTTTCACATTTTAAAATAAAAGTTAAATATTCTGTGTGCAATCATAGTCAGTTTGTGCTAGTACACAAAGGGTATCTTAGACCATCCATTTGAATAAATTGATACCCATGTATATAATAATAATAATAATAATGATAATAATAATAATAATAATAATAATAATAAACGTAACTATCATCAGGCAAATTAAAAAAGAGAAAATACAACCTGAAATAAAACTCTAAATCATAAGTGACCAAATGATGATTATGTTCATGAACATAATAAAAGGCAACACTGCATTAGTCAAAAGCCTAACTGCTTCAACCTGCACATACTTGGGGATCAGAAGAGCTTCAAACAGGAAGAAAGACTCTAACACATCAAACGGAGCACCCCGATGACCACAGGTTTTTTTTTAAATTATTATTATAAGAGAATTATATCAGTTCAAGTGCATGCACGAGAGTGCATCAATGTCTTTTCATTTAAATTTCCATCAGTTTTTTTTTTTTTCAAATTAAATAACATGATAGATACACAGATAAAACCGCAGGTGTGTGTGTGTACCTGTGCTCAGTTATAATGAAGAAGCCCATGTTATGCATGTTGAAAGGGCAAAAATAGCTAACACAGCCTCAGGTGGCCCATAAGGTGTTTGCAATGCAGAAACAGGACATAAGAATAATAAACCATCTGTCCTACATTACTGTAAATGATTAAGTCAGAGTGCACTGCAGTGTTTCTGACTAGAATGAGGAAACACTGATGAAATTCTCAAGTGTGTTGCATTAAGTAAGAATTTTAGCTTTTTTTTTTAGCACTCTAATGTCTTTTGCATGAGACTGCATGAGGGTATTTCGGTAAAGTATTAAATAAATGAGAAATCCCGTTGTCTTTACTATATGCTGATCCCAAGTCTTATGAAATACACTGTGAGAAAGAATAAAAGGAAGATGATATCATGATGGGAAAAAAGAACCCAGAGTGCAGCACATGCATGATGCAAGACTGCACCATCTCTCTGATGAGAAAAAAAAATCTGAGAGTTCTAACATTTTCTCTGTGAGTGCCGCATATCCCCACAGTTAACTTAACTGGCACTAATGCTGTCTCAGTAGCTTTAGATGTCCTAGCTGAGGATGCTCATTAAAACCAAAAGGTTGAGTCAGTCTACTGGTGTTTAATAGTTTTGTGGACTTTGAGGACTCCAAATTTCTTTTATTTTGAATTCTTTCTATTTTTAAATTTACTTTTAAGATCAGCAAGCCAGCATCTTCAGTCCTGCTTTCATCTAAAAATATGTCTGTTTTTAAACATGTAAAAGTAGCCTACATGCTTTTGTTTCATCATGGCTGGACTACTGCAGTGGTTTTGTTGTAAATCAGAAATCACTCAAGAGGATCAGGTAAATGAAGCAAACCAAAACTAGCAAAGGAGATCACATTACAGCACTTCAAGCAGCACAAAACTGGCTTATTTTAAGACTGTTCCTAAGATCTTTGTGGCAAGGCTTCAGATATATTTTAAAGTTGTTCTGAGGATGCTATAGAAAATTTTGTTTTTCTATATGAAGAACTGATGTCAGATGTCATTTAAACTGTTAATGTAATTTGTCTTTATTAATGACGTGTTCTTTTTTTTTTGTTTTTTTTTCTTCAGAGAAGGCAACATTGCTGTGTCTCCTAAGTTGGTCCATAGTGAAGTACTATATCTTGATTGATGATTCCCTTTGTGATCACCAGAACTTTGGTGCCAAAAGGACCAGCAGTTCAGAGTTTTTATATATTTTGAATTGAGGATTGATACTCATGTTCCCAGAAGATGGATTTCATCTTGGCCAAACTAACAATCTGGTGCATTCTTAAAAAAGGAGGACTCCACTGGCCAGCTCAGCAACACCAAACACCCTGAAAGAACACACAAGACAACTTTTTCTGTGGATGATGACAGAATTATTTCCATGGTTAAAAAAATAAATTCTTCATAAATTCTAGCAAAATCAAGAACACTCAAGGAAACAGGCATATCATTGTCAGATTCTACAATCAAGAGACACCTTCATGAATGGAAATACAGAGAGTTTACAACAAGACCACTAGTTACACTAAGGAACAAGAAGGCCAGGTTAGACTTTGCCAGAAAACATCTAAAAGAGCCTGCACAGTTCTGGAAAATATTCTTTGGACAGATGAAACCACGATTAACCTGTACCAGAATGATGGGAAGAGAAAGGAAAAGAACCTCTCATGATCCAAAGCATACCATATCATCTGTCAAACAGGGTGGAGGCAGTGTTATGGCATGGGCCTGTAACCAGGTCACTAGTATTTATTGATGATGTGAGTGCTTACAGAAGTAGTGGGATTACTTGTGTACAGGGTTATACTCTATATGCTCAGATTCAGCCAAATGCTGCAAAATTCATTGCACAGAGCTTCACAGTGCAAATGGATAATGACCCAAAGCATAATGCAAAAGCAACCCAAGAGTTTCTCAAAACAAAGAAATGGGATATTCTTTGATTGTCAAGCCAGTCACCTGAACTCAACTGAACAGAGCACGCTTTTCAGTTACTCAAGACAAAACTTGAAGGCAGAGAGGTCCACAAAAAAGAACAAATGAAGGTGGCTGCAGTAAAGCCTGGCTGAGCATCTCAAGGGAGGAAATACAGCATTTGGTGACGTCCATGGGTTCTAGACTTCAGGCAGTCATTGACTGCAGAGGATATTGTCATGAACCAGCTCAAAGGTCAGACAAAAATAGGGAAACTACGCATATAAAGGAGTCTTGGAAGAATAAAAATGTAATTAAATTAAACTCAAAAGGAATATGGAGTGGCTAGATCAGCCATGTAGTGAGTGTGTGAATGCAAGTATGTGGGAAAGGTCTTTAAAAGAAAGAAAGTTAAAGTTAATCCAAAAATAAAACCCAAACAAACCATACTACTGCCTGTTGGGGAGAAGAGAGAACATTAGCACCAAGCCATTTTAAACAATTACCCAAGTGCCAACAGATGTGCTTCCTCTCAGGACCCGCCTTTCACACCCTGCCCACCTCCTACACTATACCAAAAAGAGGAAGGACAGAGGGTGGGTAGGCAGGGTGGGGTGGTCATCACAATATTCATCCAAATAATTAAAAACAGTCTTCATATTTAAGATTATTTTAGTTTGTAAAATTGTTTGACTGTCTGGTTTAAAATCCACTGTGGTGGTGTACAGAGCCAAAGTACCTTTGTCTAAAAACAAATGGACCAAACTATATGTGCTGACACCAACATAATTTTTTATCTTGCACCACCATTACTTTAAAAATTAATCTAATCTAATAAATTCTAATGACATTCCCACCAGTTTTAGCTATGGGATCATTTTAGCGCCAATTAGTGAATGTTAGCAATAATAAACCACTAAACTAAGATATGATAACATGGTTGTATTTCGCTACAAAGCTACAAAGGGCATACTACAGCCTCACAGAGCCAGAAGCACAAAATATAACTATAATCAAAATCAGTCAGGGAGATGGAGATAATGTTATGCTCATTGAGGCAATTATGTGTTTCTACAAGAAGCAATTTTAAGTCCAGACTTTGATGATTTCATATTCTTTTTATAGTGTTGTTTTTCTATAAGTTTTCTAATATTCCTTTATTACAAAAAGCAAAGACCTGGCTTCATTACAAAGCACTCCTTGTGATATTCACTCCTAAAGAATTATATGAAACTGACTGTGAGGGTGGGGACTTTTTTTTCATTGTGTTGTGATTATATGCAACTTGGCAATAGGAGCTTCATATTATATCTTTTTTTTTATTGTTAATGTAATTACCTCTCAGAGAGGTTTTATGAAAGATAATATTACCAAATAAATGAAAAAAAACTTCCAAGAGGACATTTGAGTGTGTTGAAATATATTTAAATGGGGTACAGAAAGCTTTTTGATTTTTCTGGCATTGTACTGTGATTTAGATGAACTATATTGATTCAAATCAAGAAATTTGTTTGGATCAAAAGGGACATTATTAACTGTTGTAAACTCTAAAAGATTATTTAAAGCAATAATGGGACTAATAACAGATTGAAATGTAAAGGAAACATTGTTCTACAGCCCATTTGTCAGCATGCATAGATGCTGAAAATTCAGTCAGTCCCTCTGTGCAGAGCAATATTCTGCACGCTCACTGCTGAAAGGAAGACAAACTACTAGTGAACACACGCACAAACACACACAGACGCACACACACACACACACACACACACGTACCCAAGAATTCGAATCTGGGATTAAATATAGGCAATTCAAAGGAGATAATTTTCTCTTTTCATTTCTTCCACTGTTGAATGCAAAAGGAGAAGGGCTGATATGTAAGTTGCTTTTGGTGAATACTCAACAAGGGTTCTTCAATTGGCAGAGACTATTTCAGAGTTTGATCATATTTCTGACAAGCAGCAGCAACCTTCTCGATCAAACTCCACTCACTGACACCCCCCCCAACTAAATTCTATAGAAATTAGAAGCTTTTTGTTTTTTTGCTTTTTTAATTTCATTCAAAGGCTGATTAAACACATCACAGCTGAGGAGATTTCTGAGTGTGTTTTTGTGGCTCAAACACTCAAAGTCTAAACTAACCTCACCACTGAAATGTGGACTCAGTGAAGCTGTTGAAAAGAACTTCAAACACCAGTCCTACTTTTAATACCTGTCAGAAACCATTCCAGAGCAACAGCAGCATAAATTGGGGATTAGCGGGCTTAATGCTCTGTCTTAAAAATCAAAATCCTTTCTTACAAATGATGCACAAAGTGAAGCCTCAGCGGCTCAACTTTTCTCTGAATTTCCCAACAGCACAGGGAGGCTAAAATACAGCAAAAGCATGAGTGGAAAAATGGTCTTTCTTTGAAGAAATGGTCAAAAATATAATAAAAATGTTGAAGGCAAAATTGAATGTGATATGTGTGTAAGATGTACCTGTTTACACTACAGCCAGAGGGCTTGCTGAGAGAACCTCTGAGGCCATAGGCCCTCCTTTTGGTCTTTGGGCTCCAAACGGACTGACTGAGTGAGATAAGCAGCCATTCATTTGATCTGTGGCTATTTGTATTCTAAGTCTGTTTCTCATTTTAACTTTTGGAAAAGGAGGGTAGGCGCACCACTTTAATGTGGTGCTCTCTGTATCTGATATAAACCTCAGGCACAAGAAAGAGATATAAACTGACTGACAGCACTGTGTGGACAGAGATAGTGGGTGGAGGGGAGGTCTTCTTGAGGATGAAGGCATTCAAAATAAATTTTTTTCTTCAATCTGACAACATAATTTCTTTTTCAGAGGATTTGCCACAACTTATTGCCCACAATTGCTGAATGTAATACAATTTGCACTAATGAAGAGTGGTTTCGCTGCCGCATAAAAGATGGCAAAACCCATAGAGACCATTCAGACTGATAACAGTTTGTTAGTTACATAGCTAATTTACATTCTTAGTCCTTGAGAACAGTAAAGTTGTGTTGCTAATGGAAGAAGAGAGCAAAGGGAAATAATCAAATGCTAATTTTCACACAAGGCACCCTGGGACGTAGCTGATACAGGCCTGGATAAGCTTTGCAAATTAATATGCCTGGAAGCTCTTCTGTATTATATTTATAAGACACACAGAGACAGATTTATCAAGAGCAAGTAAAAAAATAAGATTGAAGGAGTCAGTTACTGTTATTGAAAAGGATGTGTGTGGCAGGGTGCAGATGCTCAAGTTAAAATGAAACTGAGCCTGAATAGCAATCAGTCCACATAGAAAACAAAATATTGTTGCAATGAAAAAACATCTGTAGGGAAAGAACATAAAACCTTATAGTTAACATTACACTGCAAAGATCTTTGTCTTTCAAGTTCAACAGAAAAAGTCATCATAAAGCAATGTAGTATAGCATTGCAACCATGTAAGTCATTGCATATACCTGCTTCTCCAGCTATATCTGATTTATCTGAGGTTCTACCATACAGGTGTTTTACAAAAGACAAATCATTTGGAGTTTTGGTTTGTGCAAAACAAAGAGGCTATCTCTCATTGTAGAGACAGTACATGTCAGTTTTACTCTGAGACTCTTTTTATGTTCCACTTTTCACGCCTACCTCCCCTTATCACCCCATCCTGTCATGGTCTCAGGTTTTTGAGTTTTTGTGGATTCATGATTTGTTTTTGGTTTTGAGGAGGGATTTATGTTCAGGCTTTATAGTCTTCTGTTAGTGGTTTGATTTTAAGTTCCCTTGTGCTTGTGAGTTTTTGTTATTTTGTGCCTTTGGTCCCTTGCTTTGGTTTTGTTGATAGATTTGTTAGTTTCCTTTTGTGTTCCCTTCTGTTCCTCCAGTCTTGTCACCGTGTCTGTCTTTTGTCTCTGTGTTAAATTCGTATGTTTGAGTCTCTGTCTCAGTGTTTGTTATAGTTCCTGTTTTATTTTGATAGTCTCTTGTCTTGTGTGCATTGTATTGAGTTTCATTTCCCTTGTCTCATTATTTGTTCCCGCTGTGTTTCCCACCTGTTTCCTCTCCCCTCATTACCTGATGTGTATTTATTTTCTGAGTCTCCCCTTGTCCTTTGTTGTGTCCTCCCTCATGGGTGTGTGTATTTCCTGGCTCCATGTTTACTAGTTAACTGTTTCCCTGCTCCTGCCCTAAATTCATGCATACTTTGTATTCTTGCAAGTACGGCATTAAAGGTGCCTTTTGAGTTCATTCCTGCCTCCCGAGTCCTGCATTTGGGTGCACGCTTTGCTTGCCACACAGCCGTTTCGTGACCATCAATCCTCCACATGTTCTGCCCAATCACCTGTCTGCCACACCCACCCTCAATCGTCTGCTGTCTGTGTATACCCGCTCTTTTCATGAAACTGTTTGATAAAATGTTTTGTGTGTTTCTGAACTCTATTACTATTACTATGTTACTATTATACTTGTTTGCTTAGATTGCCTGTGTAGACCAGGGTCTTGCTATTTTTGGTACATAAGCACATTCATGCTATCAAATTTGACTACACGAAGTGCTCTCTGTGTACCTGCATGGTTTAACTCCAAAACGCTAAATGTAGAACACAATATACATGCTCCACACTCTTAAATGGCCAACTATCTTGGTTAAATAGTAGAAAGGGAGGGATCACCAAACAATTTTCAGCCAGTAGACTTGCAATGTGTCATCAACATTGATGATGATGCCAGTGCTGGCTAGTTAAGAGCAGCAGTTTTTTTTTTTTAGGCATTAGAGGTAAAACCACTCAGTTTTGGCATTGTTTAATGCTTATGTATGTTAAGTTGTCATCATTGTGTTCAGAGGAAAAACAAGTTTGAGGAGTTACCTAGTAGTCCAACTTTGCAAACATAATTTTCAATAAGTACACAACTCAATTTGAGACAATCCTGTTCTAACAAAATTCATGTAATACCCCACAAAATATGGAGTGCACATAGGGCCAGATTTACTAAACGGGGCTAAATAGCGTGTGAGCGCAATCCCCAAATACTGCTGATAGGTGTGGTTAATTTTACGGGTGATTTACAAAAGTTGCACAGCCGCAGTCAGTTCATTTTAATATCAAGCGCAAAAATAAGACATGCTTTTTTTTGGCGTTAAATATCGGCTCAATTAGCAGTAAATTGTGTGTCGCAAAAGAAAATACATCAGTTTGTGTGCTTGATTTAAAAATTCTCCTCCCTATATTTTACTCCTTGAGAAAGGAACTCCCAGAAATACTTATGCAACAGGGTCAGTCGCAAAAATCTCAGAGTTCCCACCTCTTACATGCAATCTTGTCACTGTGCTCTCTTTGTAAATACTGACATCTGTCTTGCTCTATCGTCCCACATAAACATTATATTCCACATAGCGAGCATTTTTCACCAAGCATCATTACAGGCAGTTTTTGCCTGCAGTGTTTGTTTCACTCATGTATGAAAACACAGACATGTATGTTAATTTTATCATGTTATTCTTCTTCATTATATCACTGCATATAGTGAGATGGCAAAACTACTGTTCATAAACACAAAAAAATGAATAATGAAAACATATATTTATTGTTCTTCTTCTTTGTAAGCTACATGTTCATTGTAATAGACAAAGTAATCAATTACAGGTGCTATTAGCATCACTGTTTGATGAACACTTATTTACAGATATGCATGACAACACATTCCAGTGACCGCAAAGTGCCACTGCACTAAATAATCGTTTAGCAAAATTTATTTATAAATAACAATGTACATGCAACATCAACAACATACACATACACATAACATAGACGTAATGTCGCTCTTCGTTTTGAGATCAGCTACTATACATAATATAGCCTATATAAATTGTAAAGATTTGACTGTTATAAAGATCATTCCCAAAGACTATATAGATGTTGATCATCCTGGTACTCTAGGTTTTTTGATTTATAGGAGGAGTTAGGGAACAGACATACATACAGTACATACACTATGATTATTGTGTAAAAAGGTACTTTTCTTTTAACTTAATAAAGCATCCTAGCTACCTGGGGTTTAGCTACACTTGGGCTGATTTTTTAGTTAAAAGCCATCTTATGAATTGTGATATTGTAGAACTAGCCAAGTCATGTTAACTAAAGTTGAGAAACAAATGAGTTTGACTTACAAAATTAAATTGAATCAGCTGTTTGATCCACAAGGGCACTCTTTACAGGCAAACTTCTTTACAATTGCTTAGTTGGTTGGTTTATGGACAATCTACAGCCACAGCTGCTGAAGACATTTTGCACCAAAGTCAGTGCAAATTCAACCAGTGAGTCTGCTGCGTAAGTGTTAAATCTGCACTGCAGCAAAGCCCTTTTCACACTGTCATCTTATATACTGTAGTTTATGTATAGTTTATATCCCTTTGCATGAAACAACAGCTCTTTAAAACTTGAGGCTCACCTCAAAGGCAAAGTCTCTCAGATTAAGATTCCACACAGAGGTGAGTCTGTCTGACTGACACTTGATTGATCTCAGCGTCCGGAGTGCACTGTGAGCAGAGCTTCTTTTGTCTTCCACTTTATCTGCTGTCTCAGGGTTATAAAAGATTCATGTACTATGTCTTCCAGTGTTATTTCATTTATATTAAGTAGAGTGTAACAGAGTGCCACGAAGGGATAACAGAAGTTGATTTTATATAGTATATATTTTTAAGCCATCCTCCACCCATGAAAAAAGTTCTGTTAAGCTGATTAATGGTTAAGTTAAATGGTAAATGGTAAATGGACTGATTCTTATATAGCGCTTTTCTACTCTCCCGGAGCACTCAAAGCGCTTTATACAACATGCCTCATTCACCCATTCACACCCATTCATACAAGCACTTTTTTCTATGCTTTCTATCTAACATTCACACACATTCACACTCCGATGGATGATAGTTAAAGTAATATAGTTGATGAGTAAGGAAATACAAGCTTTTTAAACTAAATTTAACAAGTAACAATGTCAGTTTTGAATCTTTATATGCAAATTCACTCCTACTCTGTCTTCTCTAACTTTAAATTATTGCAAACAGACTCACTTGCTGTGCGGTGGACTGTTTTTCACCAGCTCCAGTGGAGTTAACTGTACTGCAGATTCAGAGATAAGACAAAAGAACTGTAAGCATCTAAATGTAAATTAACTGCAAATTACATTTTTCAACAAAGACAGAATGCAATTCAAGAATCATTTGACTAACATCAAGGAAAAAGTCAACAATTATAATGTGACAAAGCTGTCACCCCACCTGATTTGAAAACAGCTGCTTGGCCGAAACACTTGCAACACTTTGTTTTTGTTCTTTATTACTTTTTTGGCCATTACCATAAAGCTGCTCATTTTTTAAAAGGTTAGAGAACTGCTGAAGCTGGCAGCTCCTCCTGACAGCCAAATGAAAGCTCAGCTTTTTCAGTTACAATCCATCACTGAGCCAAGGCATGCTTTGACAAATTTGAGTCTGTGCACTTTTCAGAGGGTGCATACATTGTATCATTCAGAGTTTCACTGAAAGCAAACCTGTCATGACTTTTTAAGAGGTAATCCAAAGTTAGAGAAGATGGTAGGTGTAAATCATGACCACTGTTTACATTCTGCCATCTTACTTCAGCAGTGAATTAAAAATATATCACGTTCAACCAAGACTTATTTGGATTACTGAGGTAGGTTGGGTTGCACCTTTTTAAGAGGTTAGCATTTTAAAAAAAAGTCAGTCATAGGTGCTGTAGTAATAAAAGGTGTAGTTGTTCATGGATGAGCTTTTGGTTACCTTCTGGTTTTTGATAGGAATGAGCTTTAAGCTTCTCTTACTTAATTTCTCATCTGGAACGTAAAAGCATTTTAATTATAGCAGGTTCAGATAACTATGAATTTTACCTTAAACAAATGTCTGCAGGTCTTTACTTTATTTTACTTTACTTTGCTTTGCTTTAGGCAAAAGGATGGAACAGAAACACAAAATTGGGAAATTGGGAAAAGAAAAACCCCCCCAGAATGCTGTGTTATGGCAAAGAAAGAGTACAATGTACTTAAAAATATAGACAAGAGAAAACATAGAAATGCTGACCTATCGGTCTGCAGGGTGTTTATTTGACCAACATCTACAGTGGAATAAATCACCTCAAATAAATTAAGGTGCCTGTCCAAATGCAGAAGTCAGGCTAACCAGGACACTAGCATTCATCATAAATAGGACAATAATGGAGGATGGTAACCATATTTCTCAATGGCCCATTTATCCCAAACATGAAACTGCAGAAGCAAGAGAATCATTCACATCCACCTGATAACTACACGAATGCTAATGTGCCAACAAACTGTCCTTCACCATCTTCCATGTGTTAGACATGATAATGAAGAAAGAGCATTGATTTTGTATTACAATGTAGCGTTATTTAGCTAGTTATTAGGGGTTGCATCAGTGAGGGCATCCGGCATAAACATCTGCCAAATCAAACATGCGTAGCTACCTGCTGTGGTGATCCCTTGTGCATAAGGGAGCAGCCGAAAGTAGCTTTTATAAAACACTTTTAAAATAACACTGTTTGACTGCTTAGAATCCAGATTTGTCCATAATTTTAATTAAGTTTTCAGTATGTTTTTACTTTTATTGTTGCAAAAGAAAGGGCTTTTTAATGACTAATTGATATTGACTGAATTTGTAAAGTTCAGCTAATGTAAGCCTTTATATTAATACAAGACCATCATTCATACATAATTTTGGACATGCTAATCTATAACAGGACCTTTGTAAATGTAATCCAAATTAATGTAGTTGGCAAATAAGATGCAGTCATGCAGCATTAAATAAATTCGTTACAGATTCAAGCTTGCCTTTTTGCTTTATTTTTCAATTTATTTGTGGGGCCAGACTCTGGCCCATGCTCAATTTACTCAGCATGTTAAGGAATCCTGAGAAACCTAATGTGTGGTTATGATTTCTATATAGCTGAATAGGCGGTTAGTGAGTGTTCGCCTTGACTTTTTGTTCCTTTATTGTGATAATAATTTCCATTTTTCTGTCCAGTTTTCCAGTGGTGAGAAAACTGTCATGCTCATATGTTTATCTACCAAGGGCTGCCTGTTTCTTTACCTCCTACAGGCGAGAAGAGACAGCAAGAAGGAGATAGGAGAGTAGGCTACAGCTGTGTCATCAGATCAGTGCTGCCATTGTTACAGCTATGCAAACACTCAGGAGGAAGTACTGGAAAATTAAAATGGCAATGCTTTAGGACAGCTAATGCTTTTCAGATACTTAAAAGTGAAATTGGCTGTTTCTGTATAGTGTTTTCATTGGCAACTGGTCATGACTCAGAGAAAATCTATTGCAGTTTTAAAAATAAAATTTATATTTGTGTCACATTCACTGAAGAAAGATAAGGGATATCCACAGGAGAGATGGATATAAATGACAAAAATATACCGCGCACATAACTTTAAAAACAGATAAATTGATAAACCTTTCTTAATATGGAATTTTTTCCCTCGTAAAAAGCACAACACTGGTTTTTCTTGTAAAACTAGCCGAGCTGACAAATTTTCTATAACACAGCAAGAACTGACTGGTACAAGCAGGAATGGAGAGCAGCTTTATGAAGCTGGGGCCACTTCTTATGGGATAATGAAAATTATGGAAATGAGGACTAAACTTTGAAAACATTAATACAGGGAGAAGTCATGCAAATTACAAACGTTTTTGATACCAGAAAAATTACAACTAAATTAACTGCACCACAATGCAGTGATTTTTAGGACTAATTCAATTGAAAGAGATTTTTTTTTCCTTAGTACAGCAAGGGCATGATGCACCTGTCTGACAGGAACAAGTGGTTGTCTGCATGAATGTCAATCATATCACAAAGGGTGCTTCTGTGCAAGATTTCCAAATCATTGCAAAGAAACAAGAATAAAGAGTGTCTATAAGACTCAGGCAAACTACTGTAACATTTGTGCACAAGCTTTTTTGTGGATGATGTAATGACATATTATATTTATTAAGGTGCTTTAAGATGCTTGCTTTGTAGTGTTGTGGTTGACAGAGTGCTGGTTTCATACATGGACATTAAAGTGGATCAAAACACAGACATTGTTGTAAGAAATGGAAATAATTTTGACATTATCAGCTGCAACAAGCAGCAAAGCTAGCATGTCAAAGCACTGTACACCAGGGTGGGAGCCTGTTATTTATGACTGAGGCATATGGCTGTGATTGTACGTTTGCTATCTTACAAAACTTATTTTAAATAGGAAGTAACAAACTGTCAGTCACAGCTGACAACAGTCCAGCGAAGCTATTTAGTTCAGTTGTATATTTATGGTACCAATGTACATTAATAGCTGCTTTCTTCTTCTACATCTTCTTCATTTTCTTTCAGCTGGTCCCTTTGGGGTCACCACAGCAGATCATCATCTTATCCCTAGCATCCTCTTCTGTTACACCAACCCTCTCCATGTCCTCCTTCACTACATCCATGAATCTTCTCTGTGGTCTTCCTGTTTTCCTCCTGCCTGGCAGCTCTTCAACATCCTTTGTTCATTGTATCCACTATCCCTCCTCCTCCACACGTTTAAACCATCTCAGCCTTGCCTCTCTAACTTTCTCTCCAAACCGCTCAACCTGAGCTGTCCCTCTGATGTACTCATTTCTAATTTTGTCCATCCTCATCACTCCCAATGAACAGCTTAACATATTTAGCTCTGCCTCCTGTCTTTTTGTCAGTGCCACCGTCTCCACTCCACATCTGCTACATCATAGCAGGTCTCACGACCATCTTGCAAACCTTCCCCTTCACTCTTGCCTTCCTTTTCAGTCCTTCTGTCACAAATCACCCCTGACACTTGTCTCCACCCACTCCAACCTGCCTGTACTCTCTTCTTCACCTCTCACATGCACTGTCCGTTGCTTTGGACGGTTGACCCCAGGTGTTTAAACCTCCTTGCAGCTTCACTCTTACACCTGTCTCCCTCTCATTCACACACATGTATTCTGTTTTGCTTCTACTGACTTTCATTCCTCTTCTCTTGAACTTGATCTCTCTGCCTAGCCAATCAATACAAGTCCTTTTCTCCTTCTTTAGTGTTCAGCCTCACATACAACTCACTATAATCCTTTTCCTTTTCCTTTGCCATGTCTTTCTTTGCCGTACGCCCAGCCTCCCACTACTCCTGTCTACTTTCTTCATCTCCCTGACTATCCTACTTTTTCTTTGCTACCTTTTCCTTTGCTACCTACTTTCCTCTACTTCCTCATTCCACCACCAAGACTCCTTATCCTCTTTACTCTGTCCAGAGGATACAACAAACACCTTCTTGGCAGTTTCCCTTACCACTTAAGCTATACTTTCCCAGTCATCTGGCAACTCTTCCCTACCACCCAGAACATGTTTCAACTCCTACCTGAACTCTGCGCAACAAACTTCCACCATTTAATCCTTGTCTCTGCCTTCACTCGGTTCCATTTCCAAAGTCATCCAATGCCACCTAGCTACATTCTCCCCTGACACCACTTTGCTGTCTCCTATGTCTTTCAGATTACACCTTCTGCACAGGATGTAGTCCAGCTGTGTGCACCTTCCTCCACAGCCATTTCCATCCTTTTCACAAAATCTGCAACCATCTTACCCTCCACATTTCTCTCCTTAACACCATACCAACCCAACACGTCCTCATCACCTCTGTTCCCCTCACCTACATGTCCACTGGAGTCTGCTCCAATCTCAACTCTCTACCACTTCATCCAACTTACTCCAGAATTCCTTTTTCTCTTCTAACTGACATCCAACTTGTGGGGCATATGAACAGTCAACATCACCCCTCAAGCCACAGTATTAGAGATAAAACTCCAATAGTCAGAGCACTGGGAGACTGATTTGTTTCAGGGATGAGAACACTAAATGCCTGTGCCGTTATCGCTTGCATACTGATGTTTATCAGATAAAACCAACAAACTATTATTTGGCAGCATGGCAGCATTTGCTAATTAGCTTAAAATACAAATTAAACCTGAGGCTGATAGGATTGTTTTCACATTTTCTGGTGCTTATTCATAAATGAAAAATTGGGCATTATATTACCGGTGATGGTAAAGCTAAAGGTATTACAGTTCATCCTGAGGTGAACATCAGAACCTCTACCTAAACTTGAAGGAAATCAGACAGCTGGTTGCGCTAAAGGAAAATGCAGGGTCATCACCAAAGTCACCTAACAGAGACTTGGATTTTTTTTGTACTGACCCCTCTGTTTAGTGAGGCCTCACAATGTTTGCCTCAAAGGGTCAGGCTCGTTGGAGCCTTCTGTTTTGCCTCTATCAAGGCCTCAAGGACAGCCTGGTTACTTGCCGTCTGGGTTGGGATTTATAGTACAGAACCTCACTGTGTTCTTATCAGGAGGTGAGAGCAGACATAGGTAGGGGAATAAATAAAACTGTGGAATTATAAACTTTAGAGAGAAACCTGGTCTCATAAAACTTCCATTACACAGGCATCACAAACTGCTTCACAGTGTAAGGCAGAACACAGACAAGGAAAATGGAATCATAGTATGAAAATAATAAATAAAATATTTTTTAAAAATCTGTAGATTGTGGCAATCTATTTACTACATGTCTCTTGATGCATGCTCAATAATCCAGGTAAAAGAATCCCAAAAAGTTGAATCTGTTCATCTGGACGTGGCGTTTTTTAGTGGGAGAAACGTTTCGTTTACCAACTGGTAACTTCTTCAGTCTCAGCTGACTGCAGACTTCCCCAGCCTTATAAACAGTACATTTGCATAATGACAGAAACCAGCACCATTGACTAACAATGGGCCATTTGGTCAGTTTCATGATCAATGGTATGCAAATTGTCATGACCATTGATCAATGGCCATGAGTACCATTCACAGAGATTGGGGAATGGCTGCAATCACAGCATTGTAAGATGGTGACAGATGTACCCTTAGGC
>VUQS01068751.1:0-28796 GCA_015108495.1 Heterochromis multidens
ATATATACATACATATATATATATACATACATATATACATATATATATATATATACATATATATATATACTTATACAGTCATTGGTGTGGGTCAGAATCTGGTCATGCTGGGCTCTGAGACTACTTATTTCCTGTGATCTCACTTCAGATTTCAGTGGGTATGTTTGTTCAAAACCTTTATGTTTTGTCTCATAATGGCGTTTCACATTGGCTTTTTTAATAAGTGCCACGGTTTCTGAACATATGAGACTGGTTTAGTGCTCCCAGTGAAGTATGAACAAAAATGAGTCTGTCCATTCCAGATTAAATGCTCTATTTTCACTATCCACTTTTCTTTTTTTGGAAAGCGCCTTTTGTTCCTTATTTTTCTCTCCCTTTCTCCGTCTCACCCATCTGTATCGCTCCCTTTTTTTGTTTTTTTTTTCTACATGTATCGCTGTCTTTCTTTTTCTTCCTACCGTCTTTGCCTCTAACTCTCATCTATCAGCACTGTGGAGTCACAGCGTTTGCCGCCTGGAATGCACAGCTTTGATTGATTGAGTGGTATCATGTGGTATGGCTTAACTCGCATGTAATTGGTCTGTGCGTTTCCTCAGTGATGAAACCACTACCGTAAAGACGATAAAAGCTACGCCGGTTAAAATCGAAGCGACCTGCCAGGTGTTAAATCATAACCTTCTGTTTTGGCTGTAGGTCCGGGTCTGTATGGGACAGCTTCTTGGTCCGGACCCGGACCGCGGTCCGCCTATTAGTGACCTCTGCTCTACAACAATTAAGGTTCTACAAACTGAAACCATATTTTGCTATCCATTTTTGCTGAAAAATATTTTATTGCAATTCTAAATCTATTACCAACTTTTTTTTAAAAGTATAAAGAATCGAATAAAGTTATTTGGAAAAAATGTTACAAATTGTCCTTTTCCTCTCAGGCAGGGCAGAGGTGTGTCCATATTTGATTACCAGCAGCTGGTAGGCTGAACCCCAGCAGGAGAGGGAGGGTAAAAAAAAAAAACTTTCACTGTAGTTTACAAGCTGTGAGCAAATGTGCACGCAGTGCTATGGAATTCTAAGGATCACAAAAACTAAATGGACTTAAGACACAATTACACTTTTTTTGTTGCAAGACGTTGCAATAAAATTTTGTGTGTTCAGACTGAGCCAAATAAATCCAAACTTATGACATTTCATCATTCAGCAGGACAATGGTCTGTAACATATAGCCGAAACAGCAATGTATAATGTAACAGCAATGATAATACTAATAATAAAGAATAAATAAACACACAAACAAGATGAGCCTATAGAGAATTTATAGAACTCATTTTGGAAAAGCAAATATGTTTGGTACAACGTCGCATTCAGATCGTAATTCTGATTGCAAAAACTACCAAACAAGACAGGTATTTAAAAAAAACAAAACAAACAAAAAAAAACATATAGCCGAAACAACCACAGAGCTTTTCAGGGTGGTGAGTGGCCGAGTCAGTCATCAAACCTATTAAAAATGCATTGAAGTGATATAAAACAAGACCACAGGCAGAGTGAACCAGCACCAAAGAGCAGTTGAAGGTTGCTGTGGTGAATGCCCTGGAAATTATCACCAAGGACAAAACAAAGTATCTGGAGATCTTTGTCAGTAGTTACTGACTATAAAGGCAGTTTCACAAAACATTAAAAATGATTTTGTTTGCTTTTAAGTGTATCTGTTCAATTACTTTTAAACCTGTGAACTTTAAGAATTATGTGTTAAATTTATGTATCTCTCACACAGGTCTTGGCACCTGTGTGAGAAATAACCAAGACTAGGCACTTACATGTGCCATCCAGTTTTTTCCATGTTACTGTGGCAGAGGGGTTTGTGTGTCCCAGCGATTCCAGGGGCTATGTTGTCAGGGGGCTTTTGCACCAAGGGTCTCCCACGGCAAAATGGTCCTGGGTGAGGGGGCCAGACAAAGAGCGATTCAGTTAACCCTTATGAAAGTTAATAAATCAAAGGACCAGTTTATCCTGTCTGGTATAGAGTTACCGGGGCCCCATCCTGGATCCAGGCCTGGGGAGGGAGATCCAGGGAGAGCACCTCGAGGGAGAGTGCCTGAAGAGGAGACATGGGCCTGCCCTCCTCTAGACCCACCACCTGTAGTAGGCAACATATGGGTCGGGTGCAATGTGTATTGGGCGGTGGTCAAGGGCAGAAGCCCTGGTCCGATCCATGGCTATCAAGGCTGGCTACCTGGCTACAGAGAGGTGACATGGAAGGTCACCTCTCTGGCGGGGAAGAAGCCTGAGCTAGTGCGTGAGGTTGAGAGATACCAGCTAGATATAGTTGGGCTCACCTCAACGCACAACTTGGGCTCTGGAACCAGTCTCCTGGAGAGGGGCTGTTCCAGTATGGTGTTACCCTCGGTGAGAGGAGGCAGGCAGGGGTGGATATCCTTGTATCTCCTCGGCTTGCTGCCTGTACATTGAAGTTTCTACTGGTGGATGACAGGGTTGCTTCCCTATGCCTTCGGGTCAGGAAACAGGGCCTGACTGTTGTTTGTGCTTATGCTCAGAATGACAGAGTACCCAGCATTCTTGGAGTCACTGGGTGAGACGCTTGAGGGTGGTCCATCTGATGACTCCATCATCCTACTTGGAGACTACAGCGCTCATGAGGGCAATGACAGTAAGATCTGGAGGGGTGTGATTGGGAGCAAAGGCCTGCTTGATCTGAACCTGAGTGGTTTTCTGTTATTGAACTTCCGTGCAAATCACAGTTTCTCCATAACAAACACCATATTTGAATATAAGAATGCCCATAAGTGCACGTGGCACCAGGACATCCTCGGACTTTGTAATTGTATCATCAGATCTGTGGCTGTATGTTCTGGACACCCAGGTGAAGAGAGGAGCACAGCTGTCAACTGATCACCACCTGGTGGAGAGTTGGATCAGGCGGTGGAGGAGGATGCTGGACCGGCCTGGTGCACCTAAACGTATTGTGAGGGTGCTGGGAGTGTCTGGCAGAGACCCCGGTCTGCAAGATCTTCCCACCTCCGGCAGAACTTCAACAGCATTCCAAGTGAGGCTGGGGACATTGAGTCCAAATGGACCATATTCCGCACTTCAATTGTTGAGGTTAATGCATGGAGCTGCGGCCGCAAGGTGGTTGGTGTGTGTCGTGGTGGTAATCCCAGAACCAGATGGTGGACATCAGAGGTGAAGGGAGCCATCAAGCTGAAAGAGGAGTCCTATCGGGCTTGGCTAACCTGTGGTACTTTGAAGGCTGTTGAAGGTCCCAGCAGGCCAAATGAAACATGGCTGGGGCGGTAACTGAAGCAAAATATTGGATCTGGGAGGAGTTCGGTGAGCCCATGGAAAAAGACTTTCGAAGCCTTGAAGTTAAGGAAATCCTTGATGGCACGGCCCCTGGGGTGGATCCGATTCGCCCTGAGTTTCTTAAGACCCTGGATGCTGTGGGGCTGTCTTGGTTGAGACGCCTCTGCAACATTGTGTGGAGATCTGGGGTGGTGCATCTGGATTGGTAGACTGAGGTTGTGGTTTCTATCTTTAAGAAGGGGGACTGGAGGGTGTGCTCCAACTACAAGGGGATCACACTCCTCAGCATCCCTAGGAAGGTCTATGCCAGGGTACCGGAAAGGAGAGTTTGTCTGTTAGTTGAACCTCGGATTCAGGAGGAACAATGAGGTTTTCATCCTGGTCGTGGAACGATGGACCAGCAAGGATATTCGAGTGTGCATGGGAGTTTGCCTATCCAGTCTACATGTGTTTTTTAGACTTGGAGAAGGCATTGGAGTGTGTCCCTCGAACATCCTGTGAGGGATGCTTCGAGAGTATGGGGTGCCTGGCCCATTGCTATGAGCCATTTGGTCCCTGTACAACCATTGCCGGCAATAAGTCAGACTCATTCTTGGTGGGTGTTGGACACTGCCAGGGCTGCTCTTTGTCACCAATTCTGTTCATAAATTCTATGGACAGAATTTCTAGGGTTCCTCTGAATATTTTGATCTTGTGTTGTGCAGTAAAATGCTCTGTGGTTGACAGACAAGATTATGCATAAACTACCAGACTGATTTCACGAAATTTGGTGGAGAAGTGCAGCATGGGCAAAGGAAGAACTACCAAATTGGTGCAGATCTGGATTACTTTTTTAAAAGTTTTAATAAGGGCATGGACCTTTGTTTTGGGAGACGATTGCCCCTCTAATTTGTGTGTACATTTAACTGATAACAAAGTTATCCAAAAACTAACTAGCCAAATATCATAAAATTTGGTGGACACATTGTGCATGAGCAATGGAAGAACCCATTCAGTTCTGATAAATATCAATATTTCTTTATAATTGTGAGACAGTGCATTGCCCTTTGTAGAGGACTCTGCTCTTTGACTGAGCTTCAAGTTTTCTTTAGCTTTCAGCTTTCTAGTCTAAACCATTTCTGGAAAATAGACACAGATGGGAAAACCTTCAAAAGCATTTCAGGTTTAAACTGTAGATATGTTGCTTGACATCCAAACATAATTTTATACCATGCTACCTTTTGATGTATAGCATAACAACTCCTAACTCTCAAAAAACACAACCTGCTCTGCACTTGCCCAGCCCAAACTTTGTTGCTTTTGTAGCTTTAATGGAGTCTGTTCTCCTGGTGGGGTCCATCAGCAAAAGTGTATTATGCAAGTTCTGACTAAGCCAGGGGTCAGAAGATGTAGTGATTTGATAGTGGCATTCGATAGCAGACAAAAAACACTTAAGTAGTAAGCATAAAGGGTTGCTCATCAACTCTCTGCTGCTTTTGAAAATAGAATACAATAGCTTACATTTGATAGTGAAGTTATAAAAGAAAGAACGGAAACAAATTGTAGATCTGTGGTGTTCATTCTTTTAGAATATAGTCATAATTGAGTTGCAGATAGCATATAAACAGAAGAAAAATACGAAAGAAGAAAAGTAAGGCCTCTTAAGTATGGTATGGCCTTATTTATTTTTAATCAGATATGATGTAATTAGTGACAAATACCACTATACAAATTTCCCTTGTCCATAATTTTCATTCATCCTTAATTTTCTCAAATTTAAGTGTAGACCACTGTTCCACCATGTCACCCCATATTGCCATCATACTTAGAATTTTAATCTATATATTAAAAAGATATTCCCATTTTATTGTTAGCTGGTTACTATATTATTAGCAAAATATTACTACACTATTACAAAAGGGGTTTACCTTATTAGTAACTTTAAATGTAACCTATAGCCGAAACAACCACACACACACACACACACACACACACATATATATATATATATTAATGATTTTCCCCCCAATATCACGAAATCGTGAAATAAAGAAGCTATCCAGTAAGACACAGTGACATATGCAGTGATACACATCAACTTCAATATAAATCCAGCCAGAAATACAGATGGATATGCCTTTGCCTGATTCACAGAAAAAGGGCAGGCCAAGAAAGCAGATGCTGCAGCCCAGTAGCTAAACTACACATCCAACTAAATTTCTTGCCAACAGCTAGCTGGGATGACAGACAAAGCACCTCTCAGAATTGAGTTAATACCACAGAAATCACCAATTTTTTAGAAATTCAATGCTAAATGTTAAAAATAGAACACAAATTCTTGACAGATTAAAAAAATGCATAAAAAAATGACTGTTCTTCTTTATCATTAGAATAAGTAAGTAAAGTATGTAAGCTATAACACGTAATAAATAGCCACAAGCTTTACTCTACAGTCTAAAAAAAACTAATAATAATAAATAATAAAAAATAATACCCTAACCCTAACCCAAATTTCACATAATGATATGAACATAGACTGTACAAAAAACAGATTAGGTAACAAAATATCACAGCAAGTGTTATTTTGACTAAAAAAGACTATTGATGAAGTCTAAAAACTCCCACTCCCTTGAACGCAGGATCTGTAATCTGTCTACCAGGCCACACAAGACAAAGGAAGGAGGAAACTGTTTAGAGATTCTCCAAAAGGTGAAATACAATAATGTTCAGCAGAATACTATAATTCATTACAGTACATTGAAAGTATGATTTTCACAAATATCAAAGTTTAATAAAGATTGCATGCAACCTCCACTGAATTCATGACAGTGGAGTAAAATTAGAAAAACACATGTGGAAGCACTGTTGATTAGTGGGACTAGATCCAGCATCAAGACTTTTTTTTTTTCATCTTTTGAAAGATGAGGCTTATTTCCAGATACAAGGATGCCACTAACCTTTTTAGTCTTGACAGTCGATTGGCAGCAGTCTCCTCCATCATAGTTACAGAAGGCTCTGTTGTTAACTGAATCACAGTAGTTGTCTCCCATGAATGGCTATACCAAAGAGAGAGAGCCGCACAATTAGGCAAAGACACTGATCTAAGAACATCCTGCCTTGTTAATTGCTAACACAACTTCCAGACCTCTCTGTTGTAGTTTTCTCTTGAGCATTTCAAGGCTTTTAGAAGTTTCTGGTTCATTTTGCAGATGAATCTGATACATTAAATTTTCCTCATTCTTCAATGTGACTCTTTAAGCCCTTAGACGGCCAGACCCATAAATCAAAGTGGGGACACTGTAAACTATTCACTGCACAAAATGCTCCAGTAATTTGATTTATTGGGTTGGCCCCACCCTCTCCGCTTGGGTTACCAATCAGGTTATCCAATTGGCCAAAATGAGCGCTGATGATATCATTCTTCCATAAAGTGAGGTGGAATTCCTTCAGATGTTGCATTCACTTGTCAATGCCCCATTAATGGAGAAAAAAAATTAGCATAATGACACAATCACGTGTGTGGATTTAGGAGGTATTACAGCAGATTATAGCACGTTAATAGCTTTTCAGTGGACCTTATATATAAGTCTGATAAGAGACACCTGTATAGCAGCTACATGTTTAACTGAGTGCCTAATGTTTTCTGTCCTTGTCCCTGTGCAGAGGTGTTATTAACAGCAATGTGTCCCAGAAAAAAAAAAACCTCAAAGTGGACCTGCTTGCTTTCCATTGAACTGAATAAAATGTAAATACAATCCTTTCTTCAACTATTGTATGAGGTTTTTACTTACAGTAGGGGAAATAATTATTTGATTCCTTGCTGAAACGTTTGCTCACTTACAGAGAAATTGAGTCTCTAATTTTTTATGGTAGTTTCATTTCAATGGAGAGAGACAGAATATCAACCAAAAATCCAGAAAAAACACATTAGATAAAAGTTATAAATCCACTTCATGACCTTAATGTGCTTCACCTTTAGCCACTCCTTTGTTGCCTTGGTGGTATGTTTTGGGTCACTGTCATGCTGGAAGACATATCCCTGACCCATCTTAAAATTGAAATTGAATTGAATCTTCAGTGTTCTGGCTCAGGGAAGGAGATTCTTGCCCAACATTTTACGGTATGTGGCCCCATCTATTAGCCCCTCAATGCAGTGAAGTCGTCTTGTACCCTTAGCAGAAAAACAGCCCCAAGCATAATGTTTCCACCTCTGTGCTTGGCCAAAATTGGGTCATGCAATAGGACAATGATCCCAAGCATGGGATCACACTCAGTATTTCTCTTCCTCCAAACACAGTGGGTTAAGTTGATGCCAAAGAGCTAATTTTTGGTTTCATCAGACTACAGTACTTTCTCCCGAGCCTTCTCTGAATCATTTAGATGTTCAGTGGCAAACTTAAGACGGGCCTGTACATGTGCCTTCTTGAGCATGGGGACCTTGCAGGGGCTGCAAGATTTCAATCCATTATGGCGTAGTGTGTTACCAATGGTGTTCTTGGTGACAGGGGTACCAGCTGCCTTCAGATCATTAACAAGCTCCTACCATGTTGTTTTGGGCTGATCCACCACCTTTCTCATAATCACCCTCACCCCATGAGAATGGAGCTCCAGACTGAGGGTGATTGATGGTCATTTTATAGTTCTTCCATTTCCAAATAATTGCACCAGTAGTTGTCACCTTTTCACCAAGCTTCTTGCTGATGATCTTATAGCCCATTCCAGCCTTGTGCAGGTCTACAATCTTGTCCTTGACGTCCTTTGAACAGCTCTTTGGTCTTCCCCAAGTTGTGTGTGCTTTATACACATAATGAGTTGAGATCAGGAGTATCTGTAATTGATTGCTTGCAATCTGTGTGCCACATGTACACAGCACATCTGTGGGAACCAGAATTCTGGCTGAGTTGTAGGGGTTGTCGGTTGTAGTCATTTCACTCAATGACATGCAAATCAATTTATAATTTTTATGTAATGTGTTTTTTTCTGGATTTTTAGTTGATTCTGTTTCTCTCCATTAAAATGAAATTACCATAAAAAATAGAGATTGTTTATTTCTTTGTAAGTGAGCAAATTTAAAAATTCAGCAGGGGATCAAAAAATTATTTACCCCACTGTAGTACACTCATATGAAAAGTTTTCACAGGACTCCTTCCAGTCCTGTGAAGAACTAAGTACACCCCATGATTCAGTATCATGCAGCATCTGTAGCACCAGTAACTTGAAGTAATCATTTTCTGTATGACTTTATCAGTCTCACACATTGTGGAGGAATTTTGGCATTGCTTCAGTTCATTGAGGTTTGCGGGCATCTGTTAATGCACAGCTCTTAAAGTCCTGCCACAGCATTTCGATCAGGTTGAGGTGTGGACTTTGACTGGGCCATTGCAGCATCTTGATTCTTTTCTTTTTCACCCATTTTGTTGTACATTTTCTGCTGTGCTTGGGCTCATCGTCCTATTGCATGACCCATGCAAAACCTGCAAAACAAGCCCAAATCCTCACCCCTCCAACACGGTGCTTGAGAGGTGTTTGTGCTTATATGTTTCATTTTCACCAAATGTGGCACTGTGCATTATGGCCAAATACCTCCACTTTGGTCTTGTCTGGGACATTGTTCAAGGAGTCTTGCAATTTGTTCAGATGCAACTTTACAAATCTAAGCCATGCTGCCATGTTCTTTTTAGAGAGACAAGGCTTTCTTCTGGCAACTCTTCTAAACAAGCCACACCTGTTCAGGCTTTTTCTAACTGTATTGTCACGAACTATAATATTTAACATGCTAACTGAAGCCTGAAGAGTCTGAGATGTAGCTCTTGGGTGTTTTGAAGATTCTCTGAGCATTGCATGGTCTGATCTTGGGGTGAATTTGTTGGGAGGTCCAATCCTGGGAAGACTGTGGCATTGTGTTAACATACACCTGAATGCTCCAGACCAGCAAACTGCCAAAACTTCTGCTTTATAGAGGTGGTCTCACTTGTTGATGAGCAATTAATCAAGTGCATTTGATTAGCAGCACCTGGCTGCTATGTACACTCTAAATTCCTATGGAAGCAGTAAGGGTATACTTAGTTCTTCACAGAACTGCATAGAGTTCTGTAAAAACTTTTTAAAATGACATTATGAATTAATTGTCTGTCTAGCCAAGTACAGTACAGAAAGCTTTAAATTCCATATATCCTGTGTTTAAGTCAAAAAGGTGGGTGTGAAAATTATATTTTTGTGTGATAGATTAGACAGTTACCCTTACCTCACATCCTTTGATGCAGTGGAGCAATTCTGGGTGTGGATACCATTTCAGTCCCATTGTACAGATAATACTCTGTAAGATAAATCAACAATTGTAGGTTGAAATAAAGAAATACTGCTGCTTTCAAAAATTTGATCCGTACAACTTATTTCCTGAATATTTGAAGTGCTTTGCCAGGAGTTTGTTCTTTTTCCCCAGATTTCAGGCCACATAATCCTTAACCTTACTAAACTCAACTCATTTTAGCTGCACACAGACACACCCCTAAGACAGGGATACATAGGAGTTATCAAAAGAGCTCATGTGCTACTCATAGAGGCTTTTTTTGTGAAGCCTTCTTTGATTTAGAATGAAACCGAATAAATTGATTTTTAAAAGACATAACTTCAAAAAATGTTTTTTTATAACTTAGTCATACCCCCAGGAGGACAAAGAACTGGAAGCATGAGGGAGACAGAAGCACAGAGGTAAGAGCACCATGTTATCTAATATCTTTGCAGAATGTGTGGAATCCCATTCTGTTCTCCTACTGTGCTCTTCTTTGAAATGCAACAGAAAACATTTATCCTCAGGGCAGGTGGACAGCAATGTGTACATAGAATGTGCAGCTATAAGTGCAAATGCACCCATCTGGACATATACTGTACAGGTATATAAAGATGTAATCACCTGACTCTGAAAGGGCATTTTTATTTCATGACCTCACTTCCAACCGGTCGTGGCAGATGGCTGCCCCTCCCTGAGCCTGGTTCTGCTAGAGGTTTTGTCCTGTTAAAATGGAGTTTTTCCTTCCCGCTGTCACCAAGTGCTTGCTCATAGGGGATCATCTGATTGTTGGGGTTTTCTCTCTATTATTGTAGGGTCTTTACTTTACAATATAAAGCGCCTTGAGGTGACTGTTGTTGTGTTTTAACAACAACAGTGCTATATAAATAAAATTGAATTGAATTGAACTGAACTGAACTGAATTTAATGACTGTGAGCTCATAAAGTGTGTGTCACATGTTAGCCATCTGTACATGTGATTACATGTGATTACATGAGCAGGCAAAGAGAGGTTTTGTTTACAGTATATGTAAATTGGGCTTATATAGTGCTGTTCATGATCAAAAGCGCTATCTGCAGCAAAGCCCTGGCTGACCTCAGTTGGTCCATTTTTCAGATCCATTGTGCCCCAATATCTCACAAAGTTGACATTCTTTTCTTTTGTTGCTGCAAACTAAGGTATTTTTCATTACAGTGGTGTCAGCAAATCAATGCACAAAGAAAGATAGGGGCTTCAAGGTGGGGAGAAACAACAACATTGCATCTGAGGACAACTGAGAGCTGTGAGAGTGATGCTTCTACTACTGTGATATAGTACTGCATAGCAGAGTCCAGGCATGTCTGCTGTGTGTGTATGCATGTGTGTCTAGCAGGAAGGGCTGTGATGGTCACTATATATGGTGAAGATGATTTTATATTACAGCTGAAACTTTTTGCAAATGCTGTACTTTTTTTCTCTCCTACTTGTGCTCTACAATGATGATGTCATCTAGAAACTCTCCTCTTCTCTCTCATTCTCTCTCTCTTTCCTCTCACTGCAATGTCGTAAATCATGATAATCCATGATTGTAGCCTGGCCTCACCCCTCACTACGTATGGGATCCTCACCCTCTGAAGCCTCCCCAGGGGACTGATACCACATAAAAATAGATCCCTATCTCAGCACCACCACAGACGAGGTCATGTCATACAGAAAATGACTAATTCTGCAGCAAGCCCGACAGGGTAATTTTGCTGATAAAGGGGGTGGAGGGTGCTGAGGGCACAGAGTAGTCATAGATAGAGAGACAGGGAAAAGAAAGAGGGAAGGTGGAGATAAAGAAGGAGGAGAGAATTCTAAGTGGGTCACACTAAGAACCAAAATACAACGAGTTTAAAGGCAATAAATCAACATCACTTACTAAGGTGGGCAACACTGATTTCTAGCTCAGCAAAGTAGAACTAGAAAGTAAGGATATTAATTCTCTTTTAGATACTGCATGAAGAATCTCTCTCTCAAGGTATAGTTTGCCAATTTGTACTTTTGTAGGAAGCATTTCTGTTGTTATTACAACTGTTAGCCTTTATCATGATTAATTTTTTTTACTTCCCACCACTGCAATATTCTTCTGTTCTGTTTTGTTAATACCACTTCTATTTGACACCCTTTTGCATTTCTCTGTGTCTGTATCCTTATCTCTTGGGTGCTTATTCAGTTCTCTTTTGTACTTTTTTTCTGATACTTGAATTAATTAGGCAACAATAAGGTGAACCAATGTCACTAATATTAGTAATGTCACTATGAAATTAATGCAATCAAAAATTTAACACCATGTAAGTGGCATCACATTGCCACGAGAGTGGCAGACAATTTTTATAGGGTGGCCAGGCTAAGACCATTAGTCATTAGACATGAGGGAGGCATATAAACTGATTTCCTATGGGGACCTTATGGGCACCCCTGGCCACATTTATGCCATAAGGCACATTTCTGTTTGCTCTTTTGTATGTTTGTAATAATTTTAATTACCATTACAAAATGTGTAGGTTATGTGCTTGTGACTGTGTATGTATGTTTGGAATGATACTGTGTGCTTGCATTACTTAGTGTAAATCAACACAGGATCAGCTGACAGAAGGAGGGACAAAACAAAACATTAGACTTCCTAAAGTGGTCACTACCGACAAAGCATTACCTCTTCTAACCTCTTATCCCCAAAACACATCTCCCCTCTGTAACATTCATCCTACCAACATCATTTCTCTGACTCTCTTACGCTATCAAATACACCCAACAGCATAACCTCAGGTTTGAAATTACCCCTGAGCACAAATCATATCAATTACACAAATCCATAAAAGCAGATCATTTCATGTCCACATGCCCTAACCCACCCCTATCCCAGCATCCACCACAAAAACCTGCTGACTCAGTGTGACTCTGAAACAGAAACAAAAGGTGTTGTAGGAAAAAAAAAAAAAAGTACTCTTTTAGTCAGCCGCGGCTTCTCTAGTTACAAAACTCGATGCTATTTAGTAAGATCTTTCTCTGGCTCTACAGCTAAAAGGGCATAAAGATGACAAAAGCACTTAAGACAAATTCCACATTAGTGGCGCTGATAAAGTTTGAGAGTAAAATTAGAATTTACAGTAGGTAGAGTAGCTACAACACACACAGTCCAACCATAACCCTATACAGCTCCTGACCTCAACGATAATCTTCACAAATATCTCAAATGACACCACAGTTGTGTCACAGAACCCCCGAAGGGACAAAATGTACAGTCCTGTGCTATATGACCTTCCCCGCCATAGCCTCCCACCTCTGTGTTTTGCTATCTGCCAATAAAAGAGCACTTTATTAGTTTTTAAGTAGCTGTGAAGAATATCTAAATAAGGCCATTTACCAGTGAGCTCCAGCATTCTTTACCAATGACGAGCCTATTAATGAGGTTGGCCGCAGTGGTAGTGAGGGTGACAACAAGTGCTTGACAACAATTCGTCATTATGTTTTGGGTTTTTTTGTTTTTTTTTTGAGTGTTTTTTTTTTCATGGCAGCAAGACAAATGCATTGGAATTATACCTTTTTTTTCTCTCCGAGACAATAGTTACTATATCATCTTGAAGACTGAGAGGAAAGTGGGCAGCAGCAGGTTTTCATACTTGTTGTCAAGAATAAATGTAATTTTTAAAAGGTTGCCATGCCTCTAATCCAAATATTTGTATGGCATTGGGTTGGCATTTTGCATTGTAGGTGATGCAGTCAGGATGAAGGAACTATATGTGAAATTCCAAAGAGAAGAGTTGTGGATCACAGAACTTTGTGAAGTGCGTCTGTCAGAGCTGTGAGGCGGACACAAATACTCGTACAAACTTACCTTCACCTTAGGTGGATTTCTCCAATGCTCTTTCATTACATTTTGTACGGTCATATTGTGGGGGAGAATCACAACATCATTGTTCCCCTCTCTGCATGTCAGCTCACACTCCTCACCTGTGTTTGTGTGTGTGAGAGAGAGAGAGAGAGAGACAGAGAGAATTACACTAATGAAAGATCAACACCAAGATCACTGACACTTAGATATTTCCCCCTCTTTTCTCCATCATTGCCAAACAGTTGCGACACTGTGTCATACTGAAAATGGCAAGTTACACAACTGTGGTTTTGTTGACTCTTATTAAGAACAAACTGTACCAAAGCACACTTAACAAAAGCTGTGGCTAATAGGAACAAAAGATGATCCCAGTAGTATGAAAAAAGAATTGTTATTATGTAAGAGTAGATTTGTGCATACAGACCTATGTCGTGTCCTCGTTTGCATGAGTATTGCAGGCTATAATGGAGGTTTTGAGGTAAAGAACACTGGCCTTTGCTATGTGGGCACAGGCGGAACGACCCTGTCCAATTTCCATCCTTTCGACAGCGGATCACATTGGACCCTGCACCCTGAAAACAACACATATATTGACAGACAAATCATTACACACACACACACACACACACAGGTACACAAACACTACTAGGCCAAGGACACTGAGATGTCATCTCACTGCACAGGGAAATACAATATAATTTTTAATAGGCATCCAATCCACAACGTCAAAGAGGCAGAACAGATTAAAAGGTGTATACATTTCAAAAGTCTGTGGCAGCAGGGCTGTTCTGGAAATCAATAGCAATCTAATTAGCATGGCGTCAAATTGAGTAGGGCTAAGGGAGACAGGGAGAAGAGCAGGCAAGGCAGAGTAAGAGGTATCACATAAAAACAGCAAGGATCAAGACTGTATCTTATTTTTCAGTCAGTAATTCATTAATTTAGTATGTTATCAGTCATTATAGCAATTATGTATGATATTACACAAGAGTATATTAATAATAATTTGTCTGTAGTGATTTCCAAACAAACAACATTACCAGTGTCGTCATGGAGAACCAGCCTGGTAGTACAAATTGTTTTAAATGGACTATATTTATCTGTGATTATATTATTTATTACTAAAAAATGTTGAACAAACAAAAAAGAACTGTCAGGGTGCAAAGAAGAGAAAAAAAGAGAAAATGTCTTCTTTTTATGCAAATGACAAAAAGAAGACAAAGACATTGGCAAAGCAAGAATAGAAAGAGGGGAAAGAGATGGACAGACCTGCTTACAAGTAGGGTGCAGCAGCCTCACCGTATGGGCAGAGCCTCCTATGCTGGCGATAGCAGTATTACCGGCAGGATCAGAGCAGTTGAGACTGCAGACACTGTCAAAGCGAAAGCCATCAGTACAGTGATAGGAGCCGTGGAAGATAGGAGGTGGAGGATCACAAGTCACTGGCTCGCATGATCCCTCTAGCCAGGTGCCATCCTCTGTGCACTGGCGTTTAAATGCACGTCTAAAAGGAAAGGGAGATGATTAATTGACTCAAGTGCAGACCTTAATTTCATGTGGGAACAGTTTCTGTTGAAGAAGCAAAAATGAACAAAAAAATATTTCAATTTATTTCTTTACCTCTTGGGTTTATTGGTAACATGGTAGCCTGGCCTGCATTTGTACTTGCAGAGCGTGCCAACTTTTAAGTCTGACTGATTGCAACGTTTTGTTTGCAGCACAGCATTGGGTACAGGGGGAGGGGCTGGGCAACGAAGCTCACAAAGAGCCTCTGGGAAGGACCAGAGACCATCCTCTAGGCAGGTAAGCGTGTTGTTTGTACCTGGAGAAAAAAAGGAGAAAGGGATGGATGGAAAAGAGTGCAGGTCAGTGAATCAGTAAAATTAGATCATAAGTAAACCATCAAGGAAAAAAAAACTACTAAAAAAACAGACAACAATGTGTCAATTTGTTACCTTTGTGGGTTATATAATATATATAACCCACTATTCTAGTAGAGAGTATAAACTCGCCTGCCACTTCATTAGTTACACTTTGCAAGTACCTGGTTGGACTCCCTTTTGCCTTCAGAACTGCCTTAATTGTTCGTGCATAGATTCAGCAAGATGCCAAAAACATTCCTCAGAGATTTTGGTCCATATTGACATGCAGATTTGCTGCAGATTTGTTGGTTCTACGTCCATGATGTGAATCTCCCGTTCCACCACATCCCAAAGGTGCTCTACTGGCTTGAGATTTGGTGACCGTGGAGGCCATTTAAGTACAGTGAAGTCACTGTCATGTTCAAGAAACCAGTTTGAGATGATCTGAGCTTTGTGACATAGCGCATTATCCTGCTGGAAGCAGCCATCAGAAGATGGGTACACTGTGGTCATAAAGGGATGGATATCAGCAACAATACTTAGGAAGTCAGTGCAGTTTAAATGAGTTGTTACTAAGGGGCCCAAAGTGTGACAAGAAAATATCTCCCACACAATTACACCACCACCAGCCTAAACCATTGATACAAGGCAGAATGGATTCATGCTTTTATGCTGTTTACACCAAATTCTGAACCTGCCATCTGAATGTCACAGCAGAAATCGAAACTCATGAGACCAGGCAACGTTTTTCCAGTCTTCTTGTCCAATGCTGTGTGTGGCACCAGCTGTGGTCTTCTGCTGCCGTAGCCCATCTGCTTCAAGGCTCAACGTGTTGTGCATTCAGAGATGCTCTTCTGCATACCTTGGTTGTAATGAGTGGTTATTTAAGTTACTGTTGCCTTCCTATCAGCTCAAAGCAGCCTGGGCATTCTCCTCTGACCTTTGGCATCAACGAGACATTGTTGCCCAGAGAACTGCCTCACTGGATATTTCCTCTTTTTCGGGCCATTCTCTGTAAACCCTAGAGATGGTTGTGTGGGAAAATTCCAGAAGATCAGCAGTTTCTGAAATATTCAGACCAACTGATCTGTTAACAACAACCATACCACGTTCATAGTCACTTAAATCCCCTTTCTTCCCCATTCTGATGCTCAGTTTGAATTTCAGCAGGTTGTCTTGACTATCTCTACATGCCTAAATGCATTGAGTTGCTGCCATGTGACTGACTGATTAGATATTTGCACTAACAAGTGCTTGAACAGGTGTACCTAATGAAGTGGCCAGTGAGTGTATATATTTATGGGAAATCTGACAAAAGATCTTTGAAGGGTGGCCTGGAAATATGAATCTGAGCATGGATATGCAAATGCTCCACTTGGCAACTCACCCATAAGCTGGGCAGGTTCTCGACACTGAAAGGTGCTCTTTTTGCCATAGGTAGTGCCCTCTGGGAAGCTGAAAATGGCAGGGTGAACATGGTATTTGTCTGGCAGACCACAGTCCACAGGCTCGCATGATACCTGTTTGTTCCACTTCCCATTCGCACAAGTTATTGTCACTGAAGTGTCTGACTGGAAAGTAAGACAAGATATAACATAAAGTGAGTGAATGATAAAGAATTATAAGTTTTGCAGACCTCTTTCAAAACAGTCTACGCAGACGTATAAATATGCATTAAGACAAGCTTTAATTTGCACATTGACGTGACAGACTGATGTACTGCACTTATCCTATAAATGTTTACCTCACAAAAAAATGACTACAGCAATTCTGCAATCATTTCAACAAGTTCCTAATCAGCGTGTAACCTAACAAAGCCTGATCGGGCTTAGCTTACTGTATGTCAATAAGCCTCACAGGCCACTCAGCAGCTCAAGTAACTGCTGATAGCATTTGTAAGGTCAAGTCATGTACTTCAGACAACTGATATCCAACAACTGCACAATCAGCCCTAACCCTAAACAGATTGACTTCAGTGGAAGTGTGACAGCTGAGAAACACACCCACACACGCACATGCAGACATACACACACATAAAGTCTTCTACAAATGCCCTGTGGGTTTATTTTACATCCATGATGCATCCTCTTTCTGAGTTTATGTGTAGTCACAAAACATAAGAAAGTCTAGGTAAGAGATTAACAATATGCTGGAGTTAGTACGGAATCAAAGAAAAAAGAAAAGAAAGTAGAAAGGTTATTTCACATTTACTGAGTTTGCTAATTTCATAAACAAATAGGAACAAGTGGCTTTCCAATCCTCCCTTCTGAAAATCATGGCAGCCTCCCCAAGATTTGCAAGCCTACAGAGGGCATCCTGTGTGACTGGGCCTGTACATGTTGCTGGAATGTGGTAGGAAACTCGAGAGCCAAGAGGAAATCCACACATGGGGAGAACATGCAAAATCCACAAGAAACAGACTCAGACCAGAGCAAACACAGCAGTAGCAACACAGCTCTACTATTACATATAAAGGCATGCTGAAATCACCAGCAAGATAAAGGTTCCAGTATAAGGGATTACCATTATGGTAATTTACTTCTAAATTGCCAGACGTTTTGGATTTATTGTCTGTGTGTGCATGTGTGTGTATGTAGATACACTCTACACACTGCAATGTGAAACCATTCTGTTCAAAAGTGGGGAGGATATTGTCTAGAGAAGATATTTTTTGGTGCACTCCTGACAACTGACAGGGCAATCAAAATATTTCACAGTCTTTTCTGACTTTTTTTTCAACCAGAAAAGTGTCCTCATATTAGGTTTATTTCCTATTACAAATAGGTCTCATTCATGTAATGTATTTGGCTTGTAGGATGAAGTTTGCAGAGATGAGACAAAAATGCATCTGAATGATCTAACCCTCAACTTTTTTTTATTCTCTTCTATTAAGTAGGAGCATGTAATCCAACAAGAATGTTAAAATTGATAGCTGTGCCAAGAAATCTTACAACAAAGCTGTTAGAGCTCAATCTTTTTGACTTTTTATTCTCGGAACAAGAAGAGAAACCTGTGTGGGTAACCCATCAATTACACTGGTTGACTTTAATTACACACATCTTTTTAAAGTGAGGCCAAACTTCAACACAAATGGACTCAGCTGGCAACACAAAGTATTGTTTCATAATCTTCTCTCTTTCCGTGTATATCTGTCTTTCATCTCCATCCCATTACATGATACTGCGTAACAGTATCAGGTTCCCTCAAAATAAATAAGCTCCTTTCATATCTGGATATCCAACAAGGTAACATATGCATTGCATGTGAGTGCCTTCTGGAAAATAGCTGGGTGAAGAGTTGAATGAGTCAATCAAGATGTGAAGTTGTGAAGAAGCAATGTGGAGCATGGAAGCAACATGGAAGCATTTCTTTGGTGTTAAAGCAACTTTAAAAATATGTGCAAATCTTATATATATTTGTGAAATTGTGCATGTCTGGAATAAGGTACAAACTGATACACACTTGCTTAAAACTTCAATTCAATTTAA
The DNA here is from genome assembly GCA_015108495.1 of Heterochromis multidens. Classification (NCBI taxonomy): domain Eukaryota; kingdom Metazoa; phylum Chordata; class Actinopteri; order Cichliformes; family Cichlidae; genus Heterochromis; species Heterochromis multidens. The sequence continues at coordinate 18,791 of VUQS01068751.1, forward strand.
TTCAATTTTATTTATATAGCACCAAATCACAGCAAAAGTCGCCTCAAGGCGCTTTATATTGTAAGGTACGTAAAGACCCTACAAGAACTGTGGTCAAAGCTTACAGTCGTACCACCCTGAGCACATTTGATCTCGTCTGATCTCGGAAGCTAAGCAGGGTCTTGCAGTACTTGGATGATAGACTGCCTGGGAATACCAGGTGCTGTAAGTTTGTCCTGTCTCCCTCCCCTCACCCCCAACTGGTCGCTGCAGATGGCTGCCCCTCCCTGAGCCTGATTCTGCCTGGAGTTTCTTCCTGTTAAAAAGGAGTTTTTCCGTCCCACTGTCGCCAAGTGCTTGGTCATAGGGGGTCATCTGATTGTTAGGGTTTTCTCTGTATTATTGTAGGGTCTTTACCTTACAATATAAAGCACCTTGAGGAGACTGTTCTTGTGATTTGGCGCTATATAACTAAAATTGAAAATTAAATACACGTACACACACAAATACAAAATACATACATTTAAATAGATCAGACTCTTTTTTTTCACATTTGCATCTTGTGCCTTGGTGAGGGAGGTGAGAGAGGACCCAAATGTCACTCTAAAAGAGCTTCAGAAGTCCTCTGCAGAGATGGGGAAATCTGACAGAGGGACAACCATCTCAGCACCACTCCATCTATCAGGTCTTTTTTGTAAAGTGGCTAGAGAGAGGCCAAACTTGAGTAAAACACACATAAGGGCCCACTTAGACTCTGGTATGAAAAGGTCTCAGAGCAAGATGAAGATATTCCATAAATGTGATGTTTTTGGTCAAAATGGTGGAAACTTCCTGTTATGGCAGGGGCACTGGTTAGAAGTGAAAGAGTGATTGATAAAGCCAAGGAGAGAAAGACTCTTGAAAAAAAAATCTCACCCTGGGTGGAAATGACCTGAGACTAAACCTTCCAACATGACAACGACCTAAAGCGCAGACCCAAAACAATGTTGGGTTGCTTCAGAACAAGTATCTGACTGTCAAAGACTTAAACCCCACTGAGCGTCTGTGAACCCCTGAAGAGGGCAGTTCGCTGATGTCTCCCATCCAGTTTTTTAAAAGCTTGTAGAAACTTACACACAAAAATATTTTGTAAATGACAGATTATAGTTCTTGATTGTCACTGAATTTGTAAAAAAAAAAAAAAAAATCCTTAATCCTTTTGATCTGTTATGAGTGTGAAGAGTGTAGATTGTGTAATGGTAAGCAGTAGAACTGACAGTAACATGAGAGTAGGTTTATAATGTAATTTACAACACAATTAAGTGTGCAAAAAGTGAAGAATACTTTCTAAAGTGACTATATATGTAGGCTTGTGTCTGTGTGTACTACTATGTGTGTAAATGTGTGGGAATTTTCCTTCCTTTAAAAAATTTACAGCTGCCTGTTTCTCTTCCAGTAGCAATTTTAACAACCTTTGGCTATGCTTCCTAATTCAAGCCAGACAGACTTACAAACAAATGGACCAACAGACAACCCTTTCCCTAAACTTAGAGATTTGCCTTCATATAGATAGCAAACAAGCAAATAATAACATGGTTACACATTAATAGGAAGATATATCAGTAATGGCAAGTAGTAGAACTAAGTATAATTTATTTTTTAGTCCTCACAGAAAAGCTCTTGTAAAGCAGTTTATTGGGGAAAATCGTTTTCTAAGAATCAGAGGTTGTATTTGTGAAATATATACACTGGCAATATCAACTAATGGTTCCCCAAATTATTCTGGACAACAATGTGTTCAGAGCAGTAGCATGTTACTGAGAATGTAACAATACTCAGAGTCAGAAACCTGTAGGCCCCATATTTTAGTGTAACATGTCGACATGCAGAATGACCTTAATTTTAAAGGCAATGTTGCAGTCTAACCCACCTCTCATAGGACAAGAGGCAGGGGGACAGGTCCCAAGTCTGTTGCAGGGCTGACCCGGAGAGACAGACAGCCATTCACACCTATGGGCAATTTAGAGTTTAGTAATTAACCTAACACATGTATGTTTTTGGACTGTGAAAGGAAACCAGAGTACCCAGAGAGAACCCATGCAGAGAAAGACCCCAGCCTTTTAATTCAGATGCCTAAATACTGTTTCATGGCAGAGAATGGTCGAGTCTATAAAAGGAAATGCCTATGTGAAATAGATGTGACTTCTTCAGTACCAGCACTCAGTGTTCCCTAACCACTTCAAAGAGAGAGAAAGATAGAAAAAACAGACAGCAATAAAACACACATATACAAATCAAGCAAGTGAAGGAAACAGATTTGTTCTGAAGATAGTATTATGTAAGAAGTTGGTATTCCCAGAATCAGTTTGACATCAGTGAACCAAGAATGTAATTGGTCAATGAAATGAGACAAGATTGTGCTTCACATCACACTTTTCAACCTTAGTGTGGAGGTGTGCGTGTCTTTGCAAGGACTAGTGCAGCTGAAAAAAAAGATGAGCGCATATGAGCACTATGAATTTGGCCAGACCACTTTATTACCAGCGCTTTGACTCAAAGCACATTTCGTTTATTACATTTAAGACACGATGTGCCCAATGTTTCTTTTGAATGTGAATAGCTTTATTTTACCAATTATATCCAGAAGTTGTACAGTTTAGGTTACAGCTGTGTTGCTGTTGGAGTCAAAGAAACAACAGTGCTGTTCCTGATTGGACTGTAGAACTTGCAATCAAACACCTTCAAAAGTTGCATTCCACTGTTAAAACAAATTAGAGTTATGTCAAAACAGATCATTTGCAGTGATGTTTCAAGTAAATTGTGTCTTTTATTTGCTGTGAGACTGCTTTTGTGATGCTTACAAAGGCTTTTGGAAAGAGTCTTCTACTCTCCTAACTGCAATAGACTTTGTAATGGATCAAGATACTAGTAATGAAGCTTATGCATAAGTTCAATAAGGACAATCTCTATTCACTCATCTGCCTGAATTCCTGGGTGTTTGGCCTGTCAGACTATTCTTTACATCACTTCCATTTTCCCACGCTGTCAAACTCATTTCTGTCATCATCACTCATCACTCTGGCCCAGTTATATTCTTGCCCACCTTCTGCAAGCCTGTTTCATGTGCTTTAAATCCCATTGGCCTACTGTCATTCTGCCTTTCAGACTCAAATTCATGCAACCCACTTCTTCCCCATCTTCACCTCATCCTGACCAGTTAGAGATCCGTGTCCAATTCTCCACCTGCTTCATCTGAGTTTTCATTTATTAAGGGGAAAAAGCTATCCAAACCTACCTGGCCCTGTGTGAAAAAGTAATTGCCCCTTAAACCTAATAACTGGTTATGCCACCCTTGGCAGCAAAAACAGCAATCAAGCATTTGCGATAACTGGCAATGAGTCTTTTGCATCACTGTGGAGGAATTTTGGCCCACTCTTCTTTGCAGAATTGTTTTAATTCATCCAAAATAGAGGGTATTCAAGCATGAACGGTCTGTTTAAGGTCATGCCAAAGCATCTCAATTGGATTTAAGTCCAAACTTTGACTAGGCCACTCCAAAACCTTCATTTTACTTTGTTGAGCCATTCAGCGGTGGACTTGCTGGTGTGTTTCAGATCATTGTCCCATAAACCAAGTGCACTTGAGCTTCAGGGCATGAACCGATGGCCGGACATTCTCCTTCAGGATTTTCTGGTAGAGAGCAGAATTCATGGTTCCATCAATTACAGCAAGTCTTCCAGGTCCAGAAGCAGCAAAGCAGCCCCAGACCATCACACTACCACCACCATGTCTGACTGTTGGTATGATGTTCTTTTTATGAAATGCTGTGTTAGTTTTATGCCAGATGTAACGGGACTCAAACCTCCCAAAAAGTTAAACTGTTGTCTCGTCAGTCCACAGAATATTTTCCCAAAAGGGATCATCAAGATGTTTTCTTGGCAAATGTGAGACGAGTCTTTGTGTTCTTTTTGGTCAGCAGTGGTTTTCTCCTTGGAACTCTCCCATGGATGACATTTTTGCCCAGTCTCTTTCTTATTGTTGAATCATGAACACTGACCTTAACTGAGACAAGTGAGGCCAGCAGTTGAGTAATTTTGGTAGGACGGCCACTCCTGGGATGGTTCACCACTGTTTCAAGTTTTCTCCATTCGTGGATAATGGCTCTCACTGTGGTTCACTGGAGTCCCAAAGCCTTAGAAATGACTTTGTAACCCTTTCCAGACTGATAGATGCCAATTATTTTGTTTCACAGCTGTTTCTTTAGATGGTGGCATGATGTGTTGCTTTTTGAGATGTTGTAGCCTACTTCAATTTGTCAGACAGGTTCTATTTAAGTGGTTTATTGATTCAGCAGGTATGGTAGTAATCAGGTGGTTAATCACAGTTAATTCAAGATTTAATAAGGGGGGGCAATTGCTTTTTCACACGGGTCAGGTAGGTTTGAATAGCTTTTTTTCCTTAATAAATGAAAACATCATTCAAAAACTGTGTTTTGTATATATGCAGGTTATCTTTGACTAATATTAAAATTTGTTTGATTAAGTGTAACAAATATTCAAAAAAAAAATGAAATCAAGAAGGGGGCAAATTCTTTTTCACAGCATTGTACATATCTCCTGGAATGAAACTTCTCCACCAGAACATTTGACAAAGCTGGGCAGTATATACGTTTCATGAATTACAGAGAGCTCACAAACATGAGATGTCTTAGCTCACACTATATGTTTTAACTGGACTGCCTGCAGCCAGAAATTGTGACTTCCACTTGCTTGTACTGTACATTACGAGTAAATAATCTGCCACCATGTGGAGCTCTCACCAAGACCATGCTCACTTTGTTCACTGACAATTTCAATAAATTATATTCAAACTGTAGTGTTACCATGTTAGTGTTCTCAGTGCTGACAACAATCAAAATGAAAACACTGATAAAACAAGCATGTTTATTCAAGAGTACTCATGGTGAACTGTACCACTTCTATTGTCATGTGATTGCATAGAATTGAAAAAAAAAATCCTGAAATTGATTGATCCCAAAGGTGATTTCACACAGAAAGTTTCTTCAAAAAACTTTGTAGGTTTGTAGATACAAAAAAAAAAAGTATTTATACTTTCAACAAAATTTGCATCTGTACTTGAATGTCTATTTTCAATCTCATAAATTTGCACAACATTTTTCAAAAATTCTTCCGTCTTGACTACATTCTCATCAGACATTTTCAATTTACTTTCAAATGCATTTTGATGACTTGGTTAACATCATAAATTTAACTTTATATCCAGGACATTTCTGTTGGACATTCAAATGTGCAAACATCTTATCTTTCCCCAGAAAGTCTTGTGTTTCTGGATTTCACAGGTGCCTTTCATGTTATTGACCATGAAATCTTAAATTAATGGCTCCATCAGATTAACAGGCTTCATTTTAAACTTCTACCTCTAAGGACAGGAGTTTCTTTGTAGTGACTGATAATTTTAAATTCAGGGGAAAAAAGTATTCAAATTCTGGAGTCCCACAAGGGTCAGTCCTTGGCCTACTACTTTTTAAAGTTCCAACATACTCTTAACTTAAAGAAATCAAATACTATTGCAAGAAAATTATTCTTTCATGGATGATATATCCATCCACATCTGGGTCTAAGTCATGGGGCAGTCAAAGCAAAGATGCTCAGACATCCCTCTCTCTGATCACCTCCTCCAGTGCTTTCAGGGGGACACCAAGGCATGTCTTGAGTCAGCTGAGTGTCCTGTGTGTCCTGAGTCTGCTCTCGGTATGCAGGACCAGGAGCCAGTTGAGGTGGTTCAGTCAAATGCCTGAACCACCTGAACTAGCTCTCTTCGATGTGGATGAGTAGTGGCTCTACTCTGAGCCCCTCCCTCTTCATCCTATCTCTAAGGCTGAGCCCTGACACCAAGGAGACTAAGCTATTTTCCATCCCTTGTATCCAGCATCTTGTTCTTTGAATCACTACCCCCAGTTCATGGAAAAAGGTTAGGGTTAGAATGTAGATCAACCAGTAAAATGGCAGCTTCACAGCTTCATGCTCTTATCATCCCAACAAACACCATACCAAGCCAAACTCCCACTCTACAGTTCCCTTCCCCTAGGGGCAGCAACTCCTCCCCCAACCCAGAGTGGGTACCCTTTTCTGACTGAGAACCATGGCCTTAGACTTGGAAGTGCTAATTCTTATCCCTGCTAATTAACACTTGACTGAAAACCATCCCAGCGTAAGTTAGAGGTCACCACTTAAAGAAGCCAGAAAGACCACATTGCCAGCAAAAAGTAATGAGGTGGTCCTGAGGCTACCGAACTAGAAACCCTCTGTCACAAATCTGCCACTTTAAAATTTGCCCAAATAAAAAAGCTAATTTGCTTTGCTATAGAGAAAAGGTCACAGAAAATAAAAAATAAATAAAAAATAAATAAAATTATATCTTACAATTAATAAGGAAAGTTACACAGTGTAGATTTTAGAAAATATATGTAATTCTATTGAAGTTAATTTGGGTTAACTTCAACATGCTCATTTGATAATAACAAAACTGAGCACATGCCTTTCATCTGACTGAATGGATACAAAAAGTTATTCATAAATAACAAGTCCTTGTAAAATCTTTGAACTGTCAGTCATCATTTGTGGCAAACATAAAGCTCTACTTCCTCTTCTGTCCTTTTCTGCTCCCATAACACCATACTTTCTCCATACTTTTATGCCTCTCCTTTGCTTGAAAGCATAAAGTATCACTAAACAAACTGACATTGGTGAATAGACTCATTGTGCATTGTCAATCAAAATATAAGACAATTATAAGTCTGTAAAGAATAAACAATTCTAAGTTTTTGTACATAAAATGTGGATGCTTGTTCATTTAAATATAGTTTTGAATAGATTTTTACATACACATATATTATTTTTGTGCGCAGCTATGCATGAGTAAACTAGTTTGTGGTCTTAGAACCACTCCAGTTAGGACAACGTCCACATAACATATGGAACAACCAACAGAAGAAGTATCTTTAGCAAAATTAAAGTCAGAGTCCAGACCAAACATCAGGAAAGTAATTATGTGTAACCCTTCTTATATCCTTACTCTGATCTTGCTTCTCTCTCCTTCTTTTATTAATTCTTACTCCACACACACCTCTCAAACATACCATACAGTACAGGCCAGGATTGTCCCTTTTTTCTCCAGGCTTGAATATACATGTCCCATCTCGTTAATAGATTGTTTTGCAGACAGCTTTACAAAGCCATGGAGAAGGATAAAGCATTTATGTGGCATTTATTGCATCTTGGTCAAATTCCAAAAGGTTTACAATGTGGTGTGAACTACCCTGATCATTTGTTTACGTGTGGTGTGCAAGCATCTGTGTGTGTATACTGTATCTCCCCACATCTCTATGCAAAGAGACTGCCTCATACTCCTTGTACTTGACTATTCGTTTGTTGGTATCTTCATGGAAGCATTTAATTTGTGCTGCTTTGTGACAGTGGTGGCAAATCTCTGCCCTTTAACAGAGACTTCAATGTGTGCAAAATGAGCAGGAATGGAGCGAGGGAGAGAGAGAGAGCAGACACTACGCTATGATGTCATCATCCCAGTAGACTAGAAATACAAAGTGACTGTTTGAGGTGATGGTGCAGCATGCTCAGCAAGAGACTAAACACTTTTATGTCTGTGCTTGTTTAATGCATGTGCGTGTGGCGCGCCCATGTGCCAATGTGTGTGCGGTGGTGTTTTGTACGTGTGTAGTAAACTAGAAAGAGGAGGAGACTGGGGCTCCACTTTTCAGTGCAGCACTCATCTACCTGGAAGATTATGATGTCATTCTCCCTGGAGGCTTACTGTGCCAAGCCTGTTTTTTTTGGTTTTTTTTGCAGGTGACAAAATAAATGTGAAGATAGAGAACAGAGCAGAAAGAACACTTGCTTGCACTTTTGTCTTATTGACATTTGTGTATTTGAGTTTGCATGAATGCACGTTTATGTATGCATAGACATGCATGTGTGCATGTGTGCATGCATTTTCTATAAACTACAGAAGAGCTTTCACATTTTTGCACTTGAATGCTAGCATGTGTATGTTAATGTACTTTTGTTTCTCTGTCTGAAGTGAGCTATGTAGCTGCCTATGTGTATTTAAACATGTGTGCAGCAGTGTGTTTGTATGCTCACCTGACTCTTGATGATGTCATCGTCCTGGTGGACTTGCAGGACATATCCAGAGTTGCAGGAGATGGTGCAGCGGTCTCCATTGTAGAAGTGGTGGCCAGGGCTACTGCACTTTAGCTCTGCATTGCGGATCAGGGGTTCCTGGCAGTCAATGGCCTCACACGAATAATGTACACAACTACGAGGCATTGTGTGTGGGGGCAGGGGTGGGAGGGTGTTAAAGAAGAAGAACAGAGAACAGAGAGGAAAAAGCTAAAAAAAAACACATTTGAAGTTACAACTAACATGCAATTTTTGTGATTAAAATATCATGGAAGCACTGCGCCCAAACAGACAAATTATACATCGAATCAACCACATCCATCCATCAATGACTGCTTAACATATCAAATCAATAAACTACATGGAGAAAAGACTGCCATATCTACAATGCACATGAAAGTGGTGTGTGCATATTGGGGAATTAAAAGCCACAGGATACGATCTGTGCAAGCTACAATGGTGCAGTTTGACCACAGCTCTATGTTAGTATCCTGATGGAGAAGGCATTTAATGCTCTTGGAATGCTTGGGTGCCCAAGGCACCTTTTTACAACAGTCTGCATTCTGTGGTATAGGGTTCCCCTATGAAGCAAAGGAAGAAAAGAAGAGAGAAATAAGGAAAAGTCTTTTACTCTCTCTCTCTCTCACTCAATCTCTCTCTCTGTATGTATGTGTGTGTGTGTGCTGGTGCGTGTGTGTGTGTGTGTGCGCAAGGGGATGGGGGGGCCAGAGACAGAGAGGATGTAAGAAAATACAGATCTGGAGAAACATTGTTAAACTCAGTCCTGCAACAATGGAATTTCTATCTTTCTCTTTGTCTTTTTTACTGCGTTTATTCCACATATTTTTTCTTACACTGTCCGCCTTCCCTCTCAAGATTATTAACGATCCAAGCCCTCTATGTACCTATACTATTCCATATGCCCTTCATTTTTTAACTCTCTTTTGCTCCCACTATGTTAACTCATGTTGACAAGAAGCTAAGTTGAGCAGGTGAAGAGTGTTTGTAAAGCACAAGAGCAGCAGTCCCTTATGTCTGCTCTTTGAGGACAAACCTGGGAGACCTGGGAGCCTGCTCTGTGGACACTTTGGCTTTGAACAAAATCTCTTTGTGGTTTTCTGCTAGTCACTCTGGAATTTATGACATAAATTACAATTAACTACCTGGAAAACTACCCTCCTTCCCTGCAAATGAAAATACATTATACACCGCAGGGGAATAATTTGTATGACAGAAAGGAGAATGAAACAGAAAAGATGGAACTATACAAAAACTTTTGTGAATATCATTTTTTACACAGATTAACGTAAGTCCAAGAGTTCTCACTGGGGTGATGAGTGTGAAAATTAAGAGAAGAAACGTGCAACAAACTAAGACAAAACCATACATAAATATATATATATTTATATACACACACACACACACTACCAGTCAAAAGTTTGGACACACCTTCCCATTTAATGTTTTTTCAAAACTATGAATGAACACATATGGAATTATGTAGTAAACAAAAATGTGTGAAATAACCCAAAACATGTTTTATATCTTAGATTCTTCAAAATAGCCACCCTTTGCTTTTATTACTGCTTTGCACACTCTTGGCCTTCTCTCAATGAGCTTCATGAGGTAGTCACCTGAAATGGTTGTCACTGCACAGGTGTGCCCTGTCAGGGTTCATTTGTGGAATTTCTTGCCTTCTTAATGGGGTTGGGACCATCAGTTGTGTTGTGCAGAAGTCAGGTTGGTACACAGCTGACAGCCCTATTTGACAACTGTTAGAATTCATATTATGGCAAGAACCAATCAGCTAAGTAAAGAGAAACGACAGT
>VUQS01068754.1:0-10943 GCA_015108495.1 Heterochromis multidens
GGGGCCTAAGGGTACATCTGTCACCATCTTACAATGCTGTGATCGCAGCCATTCCCCAATCTCTGTGAATGGTACTCATGGCCATTGATCAATGGTCATGACAATTTGCATACCATTGATCATGAAACTGACCAAATGGCCCATTGTTAGTCAGTGGTGCTGGTTTCTGTCATTATGCAATGTACTGTTTATAAGGTTGGGGAATTCTGCAGTCAGCTGAGACTGAAGAAGTTACCAGTTGGTAAACGAAACGTTTCTCCCACTAAAAAACGCCACGTCCAGATGAACAGATTCAACTTTTTGGGATTCTTTTACCTGGATTATTGAGCATGCATCAAGAGACTACTGGGTTAGGTTTAGAAAAATGTCATGGTTTCTGTTAAAATACAACGGTTGCCACATCTTTTAAAACGTTGTTTTCCTGGTTGCCATGGTAACACCTCCCTTCATTCTCTTCAAAAAATTTGTGTTTCTGACACAAAATACACTTGTTATTGAAACTTAATTAGTTTCCAGGATCACAGAAATATAGATTCATCTTTTGTAAATGTTTTCATGAACTTCAGTGAGACCGGGCTCAACAACGTACACTTTTGGTTTAATTCCTTTCAATTTATTTTCTCTATTGAAAAACTCAGTGGTAAATTATATTTTAATTATTGGTAGTAAATTACAATAGTTTAATAGTTATAATATCTCCCCTTTCTCAAGCATAGTTATTTTTCCTATAGTATTTCAGTTAGATCACCAATGAAGTATAACTAGGTTTATGTCATGTGTCTTAACAGAAGACATTTCTAGCTACTCCCATCATTAAAGCTCATTGGTTTAGTTTCCTCATGATAAAAGCATCAATTAGCTGATACATGAGGAAGAGTAAAAGGCCAGATCTGTAATGATTCCAATCCTTGTCCAAGGGTGTGAAAAACCAAACCAAACCAAACCAAAACACAGGATGACATTCAGCGGTGTGTGACGGGACAAAAGAGGAGCAGCACAGAGAGGCTGAAGATAATGGATGTGAATTGGGTTAAATGGGCTGGGTGGAGAACATTAGCAGTTAGGTCAGAGCTGCTATTGTAGTGTGAGTCACCCCCTCCACTTCTCATCTCTTTAATTAGGCCTCATCAGTGTTAGCCAGCACTCATCTCCTCCTTCCCCCCATATCCATCCCAGATCCAAGGAAGATGCAGATGGAATTGGTAGCTCAAAAGTGAACAAAAATTATGCTTTCTTGTTCCTTTGGGCTGATCACTGGAATGAGATGAAGGGGAGCTTTGGTTAAAACTGTCTTAATGTTTTTTATTGCAGGAACCACTTTCATAGGAAGGAGTATTTACTGAAAAATGACAAATTCTTAATCTCAAACATTAACCTGTGATATAAAAACCATGTTAGTAGTTACAGCTGGAAAGTAGTTAGTAATAAACCATTTAGTGGGCCTGATGTTCACAGAGTTTTGTCTTAATAATAATTCATTGTTTTATTCCCTGGCTTTTTGGTTTAAGTTCAATGAATGAACATGCTATTAATCTGTATTTAACACTAGAAGTGCACTTGAAAAACTGTTAAGATTGTGTTTGATTTGAAAATGGCTTTTTGAGACAGACACCAATTCTATCATGTAGACGAGGTAAGGTTAACCTACCCATCATCTGACAACTGCAGCCATAGTAAAAAGTTTTAGAATTTCTCATCAGTATGGTCCTTACATTTCAGGAACACCTGACCTGTCCTTCATCTATCTTATCTGTAAAATAATTTTGATGGTGTGTTAAAAACCTGTGAATACAAAAGGGAGACAAGATATAGCTGAATTGCCCACAGACATTAGTAGGAAGGACATGTATGTATTACAGAAAATGTTATTAGATTTTAATTAAAAGTACAACTTATGATAAATGTGAGTTTTATAATGGTTTATTTTACATTCTAAAGTGCTTTGTGATAACTATTGTGAATTAGTGTTGTGTCAGTACATTTCTACATTTTGTTAACTGGTGCAGAAAAGTTGTAAAAATGTATTTCCTGGTAAATTCAACTTTTTTGGGGGGTTAATTTTTTTCCAGATGTAAGAATTAATGTCAGGTATATATCAAAGCTGCTTGATTTTCAAATTTGATTTTCTGTAATACATTTTAATTATAGACAAAATTAAAAAAAACAAAAAACAAAACAGAACGGCAATTATGTCCAGTCCAGGAAAATTTAGTTTAATTTACTACAGTAAATTCTGAAACTATTTGATGTGATAATTGGACTGTAAATTAACACAACTGAATATAGCAGTAGAGACTTTTAATAGCCTAAATTTGTTATTTACATGTGTGCTTGTGTGTGTGTTTCAATGCAGGAAACACACACACACAAACACACTGAAGAGAGGAGAGTGAGAACGTCAAGGTGTTTGTACCTGGCTCCCGGTGTAAAGGACGAGAGTGTGTTTGGGCTGACAAGCCTGGTGATATCACTGCTGTCAGCCATTTTTACGTGTGTGTGTGTGTACACGCACAAGGAATGCTAATCTAGAGATTCTGATCCCATGTGAACCACGCAGGCACTGTTTATTATGCAACTGGCAAGCAGTAAGTCTGCACTCTGCTTACAGAGCAGCAGAGACAGACAGAGAGGCAGAGAGATGGATGGATGGATAAAGAGAGGTTGTCTCTACTTAAATGTTGCATTCACAAACCCCAAGCAACATGGAATTGCTGTAAGTGTATTAAACAGATAAAAACACAATTGGTCACAATTATAATCTGGTCACACCAAGAGCAAAACAAACAAACAAACAAAAAAACCTGACTTTAATTGAGTGTTCATTTAATTTGTTATGGAGAAGATGACCTTTTTATGTGGCAAGGTCAATTATTTTCCATATCAGTACACCTCATAATCATATCCCTCTCATCCCAAGGTGATTTAATTGGCATTGGTATTTCAAAATACATCATAACTTTTATCAGTCAGTCAAGCTGAACTTGAGCACTAGTGTTGCTATGGTTAAGCAAAATCTAGTTAGCCAAAGTACCTGAAATACCAAAAACTTTAGTAAAGCTATGGAGAGTTCTGTCAGCCAATCAAAGAGGAGTATGCACTGTTACCAGGGTACAGTAGTGTGTATGATCTTTCCATGTTGTACTGATGAAATTCCTCATTTTGCTTTATTTTCATGTCTCAATAAATAGCAGGAGTAGTCTCTGAAATGGTTATAAATGGAGAGATTTTTCTAAAAGACTCAGTATCAATATGAAGATGAGGCTTTCTGTAATCTCTGTGTACGTGTATGGACATTGCTTTTTGAATATATGGACACACCACGTGCATTTTCCTGCTAAGTGCCTGCAGGTGTATCCAATCTTATTTCAATTCAATTCAGTTTTATTTATATAGCGCCAAATCACAACAAAAGTCGCCTCAAGGCGCTTTATATTGTAAGGTAAAAACCCTACAAAAACCCTAAAAACCCTACCCTACCCTACAATTTCCAGTGTCTAAACCCACAGTGGGCAAACATACATCATTATAGCATTTATCTGTAGTTAGAACCCTGAATGTATTTCTATAATGAATGTGTACTGTGGAACACTATGCTGAGAATGGTGGTCAGAAAGCTTGAAGTGGCCTAAGGAATGCAGATGCATCCTCATATGCTGTCATTTGACAAAATCTGGTTCACACTTCCTCCCTCTCTCCCTGTAGCATGAGAGAAGCTTGCTGGCTTCCAGAACATATTGATCCCAAAATAACATCAAAGAGGCTGGCTGACTCACTTAAGATGTGCTGGGAGGAGAAGGCAAGGGCTGGAACAGTAGAGTGATGAGGAGGATACATGATCCAGCTAGAGGGAGAACTGTACCAGCAGCGAGGAGCCAAGTTTTTATTTTATTAGTTTTTAAAATTTAATTTATTTCTTTGATCAGTGCTAAAGAATTAGAAATGTTTTCTAACTTTGAAATGTGACCAAAAACAGAAAAATATATTTTTGCCCTCTTTCCTGTTCTGCTCAGTGAACATATGAAACAGCTTTGGTTCCATCAGATGCAGGCTGAGTGTCAAAGACTGTAAACTACCTGGATACAGATGAGGACAAAATTATTAGCCCCCCTAAGAAATTTTAAGTTTTTGTCAAAATTTGCTTTTGGATTTTCAACATAGCATTTGTAAACATACTAGTTTTCTTTAGAAAGCATAAACTATTTCTATTGGCAAAAAATAACGCAATTAATTCAGAACAAAACTCAAAAAATCAGGGTCAATATTATGAGTCCCCCTGAAAAACCTCAGCAAGGGTTTGAGCTGTCACTGAGAAAGCAGCCAAAGCAACCAAAAACAAAAGAAATCAGTTTCAACTTGAGAAAAAGAAGGAGATGGATATACAAAGTTATCACAGTGTTTCCAAGTGTCAAGAACTGGAGTGAGAAGTATGGTCAAGAAATTCAAAGAGAGCCACACAGCACAGAACAAGCCTGGCAGAGGTAGGAAGTGAAAGATTCCCAAGACTCTGGAAAGAAAACTAGTTAGAGATGTGTCTAAAGACCCCAGAACAACTGCCAAGACACCAGTGAATGACTTAGACAAGTTGGAAATTGTAGTCTCAGAGAAGACAGTCACTGTACAGGAATGGACTGTGAGGGTGCAGACCAAGAAAAAGAGACACCTTTAAACCAGACTGAAGTATGCTAAGGACAGCCTGGAGAAAGATAATGCATACTGGAAGCATGTCCTTTGGTCAGATGAGGTGAAACTAGAGATCTTTGGCCATAGCGATGCTGCTTATGCTTGGAGAAAGAAGGGAGAGGCGTACAACCCAAAGAACACCGTCCCCACAGTGAAACACGGTGGTGGGAGTATTATGCTGTGGGGACACTTCAGTGCATTTGAACCTGGGAATCTCATCAAGGTGGAAGGATTCATGAAGAAAGAAGGATATGTGAAGATTTTGAAAGAAAACCTCAAGCAGTCAGCAGCAAAACTGGGTCTGGGTTGTCACTTTGTCTTCCAACACAACGGCCCGAAACATACGTTGCTCCTGGTGAAGAACTACCTCCAGAAGACCCAATTAAATATTATTGACTGGCTTGCAAAAAGCCATCAAATCTGGAGGAGCTTCAGAGGTTCGCCAAAGAAGAATGGCCTGGGATTGCTCAAGAGACGTGTGTGAGACTTTTTGAATCTAACAAATCACTGTAGGCAGTTTTCCAGAAAAAAGAATACGCAACTGAATATTAGCATCAAATAATTTTGACCCTGGTAGTTTTTGGTTTTTATAATAATTTTGTTTCTGTGTGCAAAGCAAAATAATGTAAGCATCCAAAATAAAACTTGGATGTTTGGAAGAGCTGTGTTAAAATTCCTTGCTCTCTTTAACAGCACTTTCAGGCATTTTCATAGGGGGGACTAATAATTCTATCCTCATTGATATGCCCATCCAAAATGAGTATAGATTTTAAATTCCTGAAACAGTAACAAATAAAAGAATGGTAGGAGTAAATATAGCTATGCAGCACTGCACTGGTTTCCATTACATGAAGGAAAAACTGGATAACATTCACAAGCTGTACATTCTGGGGTCACAATGTCTCAAAAGTTTCTTTTCTACTTTTCATCAGAGACGTCTCAAATGGCAGACAAATTTCAAATGGTTTAAATTCCCTGATCAATATTTAAAGGTTGAGTAGTAAGTGCGGCAATTTACCACATGGTTTGTTTAGTAAGTCGAGTTAAGAGCATGTGATGCTGAAAATCTAAATGGAATGTGAAGATGCTGAATCTATTGGTTTTGAAGAATATGACAGTAAATGTATGTGTGGGTGAGATGTAGAGAAATTAGCCCACATCAGGCAGAGCTGTGAGAATTGGCACCAAGCATCAGCAGGGAGTAGTGTATTGTGAAGATTCAGTTACAACCACAAGAACTTAAATGTGGAATATGCCTTTAGTCAGATAGCACTTAAGGGCCATATTGATTCGACAGTGCAGATGGATATCAGAGCCTGAGTAGTAGGGGGAAGAGGAGAGAAACAAGAGAAGGACAGAAGGAATGTATGTGATGGGCTTGTGAATTTGTCCATCCAGAATACAAACAGGACTACATTATTGGTGTCCTCCTACTTTACTAGAAGTAAAGCAGCTGATGGTGACATTCAATCCATCTGTTTAAAGGTTTGCTTTAGATCCCAAAAAAGGTTTTATGTATGTAAACAGCAGTGGCGTGCAGTGACTTTTATAGAAAGGCAAGCAGAGACTATACTCCTCCCAAAACCTCTAAAAAATAATAATAGTAAAATTAAAATTAGGCTTCCTTTAGTCTTTAACGAGACGGATTAAACCAAACTAAAACATACTGCCCTGACAGCCTCTTGCTGCACTCTTCCTGCATGTCTACACCTCTCTGCACTCTCACACTTCCTGGCTGAAGACTTATACTATAGTTATCTAACTATTTACAATTAACTGACAATGACAAGTTGTGGAGGAATTTCTTTTTGAACAAAAGCACCAATCACACTATGAAAACCGTTCACTACACTTAGAACTGTATTATTGTTGAATTCTACATAAAGTATCAAAAATAAAAGTCTTTATTCTTCAGAAAAATGTTCCCCATCAGTGTTATATGGATCAGTATTACTGCTGCAGATGTTTAAGCTTGTTTTAAACACTTTTTATTCTGTTTAATCTCCTAGTCATATTCTATAAAATCATATGTTTGTAGTGTCTGTCCTGTGAGGACCACAACAGCTTTAAATCAGCTCAGAAACACAGGCCTACATCTCTGCTAGAGTTAGGCCGAAAGATAAAAGATGGGTGGTTCTTCTGTGGAGCATGACTAGGGAAGAATACATATCTTTTAAGGATTTTGTAATTGTGGTGTCTGAGAAAGTCACTGCACACATAAGTTAAAGATGACAGCTGGGCTGTGATTTCAGCTGTATCTCCATGTAAGAGGCTCACTAAGAGAGAAAGAATGGTCTTAAGACAGAATTCTGGGTTTTTTCCACTGAACTTTTCTGCTCGATAGTTTTAGATTTTTGTTTGAAACAAGCCAGTTAATTAATTCAATTATTCTAAAACATGCATTTCACATCTGTCCAAATCATAAATGTCGGTCGATCCTCCCATTTAATACATGCACCAGTTCAAGCCTTGCAAAGGTTTAGGATAAAAATTATTTCATATTATATATTATATCCTTGGGCATGGAGCAACTGATTTGGCCAAATAACAAGCTTCTACGTCGCAGTTTACTTTACTTCTGATTCTACCATCTTTGTCCTCTTGTGCTGTTCTTGTCTTGTTGGCTGCTTATATTTATCACTGCCAGGACCTCACCATCACCTCAGCCTCATCCATGAAATATGTACTGTGCCAAAAAATGATCCAGAATCAATAACTGAGACTGAACGAGAGTTGTGTACCTGCCATAACTCCTTTTAATAGCCTTTATTGAACTTGCCATTCAGACTGCCACCCCCTTTTCTTCTGCACCTGCTTCTTGGTATCCCCAGACACGCAGAAATAACTGTTATAGCCATTTGATGCATTCGTTTTGGAGTTTTCCAGCATCCCACTTGCTGGTGCTGGACATAGTTGTAAATAAAAGCCTTAAAACTCTTTGACAAATGGCCTCAAATGCCATGCAGGCACTCTGCATGTGATGGAACTCTCGCCATTGCAGAAAGGCAATGACAAGGGCTAATAAAAGATGGCATGCTGAATGCAGACAACACACTTATGAGTAACTAAGTCTCATAGTCTGTGAGGCAGTGTGGATGTCATTAAAGGGAGAGTGTATGGACAATAATTTTAGTTGGCTAATGGTGTGGCTGTTCCAGCATTAGCTGTCCTCTCACTTCATATCCATAAGGCCCATACAGCCTGCCAGCCGACTAGTCAATCAGCACTGTGGTCAGAGGCTGCTGCAGTAGTAATGGCTGCAGGACCCTCCTCCATAGCTAATGTCAAAACTAATAGGCCAATTAGTCTATGAGCATTGTTCTGATGGTTGCATGAGATAGAGACTATGAGGGGCTCTGTATGCAGGTGCTTTGACAGACTGCAATTTTTGCTGGCTAGACTGGTGTTTCAGTGACACTAAATCTATCTCTAAATCTAAAACATACTAAATATAGTCTGTTTGCTGTAAGGAGACTTAATGATTAGACTATAAAGGCCCTCTTATCCCTTCTACACAGGTGGTACATACCCACTGCTGCTGGCAGTGCTAGTGGCACTCTTAGAAAGTATAAAACATGGACATTACTTCTGGGTTGGAATAATGAAGCCAATGCAGAAGTGCAATTACCTGAATTCTGTCTTAAGGTGATAAGGTGGCCATAGCTGTGGCTGCAGAAAAACTTCAGGTCCTATAGAAGTCTATGAGAAATGGCTTTCTGACTTGACTTTACTGCTGAGTTTGTGGGCTCAGTCACTCTTTTTGGGTCACATTGAATAAAAAGTCCATTTTGTAAGTCTTAGTCACACTGTGTTTCAAAATTGAGGATTATCCAAAGAGTAAGTGGTTTCACAGTCAGACCAGCCCCTCTCACCTCACATCGTTTTTTTGAAACCAAGATGGTGATGGTGAAAATGCTCATTTAAAACCAATGGATGACCTCAAGTTCTCAGAACACTGCATTTTGCTTCAATCGCTTCTATTACACAACATGTGTACAATGATCAGATTTACATAAGGATTTCTCTATATGCCATATAGAGAAATTCTCTGTATGTGCATAGTGTCTAGTGACTGTATGTTGTGATTTTAGGACCACCTGGAACACACAGTGCCTTTTTTAGTTTTTCTGTTGACCAATCATCAGAGCTGCAGTGTGGAGAGGCAAAACGTGAGCTTTATGGCTCCCTCGTAACCTGTGCTTTAAAATGAAACACCAGAAAAGAATATTTTGCAGTGTGATGTCTGTGCGTCATTGAAGAGATATCTATGAGAGCCTTTTCCTGTTCTCAATATAACCTTTTTCAAAAGCTCTACCAGCGTCACTCCAGTGGAGAGCCTCAGGTTGGCCTGGACATAAGATTACTGAGATTACGAAGCATCTCTTCTTCTTTGAAGTAGAATAAAAGTACATGCATTCTAAATATTATAACAAAATACAGAAAAATTAATAAAAATCCCAGTTCAAGCTAGGTGACAATAATTAGTGGTCACATTTGTTCTGCACAAATTTAATTAGAATGGTTCATTTCTGGTTGAGCAGATCTTAAGCAACTGCAATTTCTGTAAATGCACTGTGTCTATGAAGAAAAGGAAGAGCTTTGGAATCTTGCCCTCGCAAAAGCTCCTGAAGTATCACAACATGTTGCTATTGAAAAAGTACTTTTGCTCACCCCAAGAGAGCAGTGATCACATTGGGAATGAGCTTGTTTAAAAAATGCGTGTGGTATTATTAAAATGGAGCAGATTAGTCACCTTTCTTCATCCTTCATCTCGTGGTCTTCACTCACAACATTGTATGCTTTATACTTTTATGGTTAAAGATTTGGGGTGTCTCAGAGCCATTCACTGCTAATAAAATATGCCCAATTTTTACCAGCAGTTTTCCTTTTTGATGTTTCTACTTTGTGGTATCACCAATTAATGATTTAAGTCATTTCTGTATAACTGTTAGTTAAATGTGGTATCAGATTACTTTCCATTCAAAGAGGGCTCTTAAGAGCACAATTTTTGGTTTGCATTTAAAAACTCAGTCACCTGCCAGCCCCTTGAAGTGCATTAGGCCTATAGGCATATACATTCAAAAGGGGATAACATACAGTATGTTAATGTATTCTCAGCTAGCAGTGGGAATTTCTGGCACCATTTTAATTAGAGTCCCTCGGGTGCCCGCTGTCGACTCCCTCCTACCTCCTGCTGCCTGGTACCAAAAAACAGAAAAGGAAAATGTCCCAGAGGAAATGCAGTCTGAGTCTCATCTGAGCAGAACCGTAGCAGCAATCTACTCAAATCTCTTCTCTCATGGGATTTCCCTGGCATGCCCTCAACCAGGGGTATTTAACCCTCAAAGGCTTAAACACATGGAAATAGATAACGGAATTATTAGTGGATTCCATGGAGAATAGGTGTGTGCCGACAAGAAAGGACAAAGTTCTTGGAACAGCTGGAAACCTTACTTAAAACATGATCCCTCTCTCCTTTTATCTCAATTCTCTATGTTGTTCATTCTCACCTCAATGTCCTCACATCAGTGTGACCTTATGTTCTCTTGGTGTACATTTTACTGTGTTTACATCCTCTCCTGATGGACACTATAGTGACTTGTAATGTGTATAGTGAGTGGGCAGACTGGCCCTCAAATATGCTAGAGGTGGGTGGCTGGATGGTGGATGGTTGCAGTAAGGGATCCTGTGCCCTTTTACCTTGACCCTCTGAAACCTCTGCCCTGCCACATCATGCTTTTTTAATGCATTATACTAGCTGAGTACTGACACATTAACATATGATATAAACACACAGTTGGAATGAATGAAGAAAACAATAAAAAATACACAAGAAGAGGGTGAGATGGGGTGCTTAGCATCCTCTGCCTGGGACATTTGATGGGGAATGGAGGACTGGGGTATGGCTTAAACAGATAAACAGAAAGATCTTTTTAAAAATGTATTTATGCATTTACATACACTACCAGTCCAAAGTTTGGCCACACCTTCCCATTCAATGTTTTTTCTTTATTTTCATGACTATTTACATTGTAGATTCTCACTGAAGGCATCAAAACTATGAATGAACACATATGGAATTATGTAGTAAACAAAAAAGTGTGAAATAACCCAAAACATGTTTTATATCTTAGATTCTTCAAAATAGCCACTCTTTGCTTTGATCACTGCTTTGCACACTCTTGGCATTCTCTCAATGAGCTTCATGAGGTAGTCACCTGAAATGGTTTTCCAACAGTCTTGAAGGAGTTCCCAGAGATGCT
>VUQS01068755.1:0-13574 GCA_015108495.1 Heterochromis multidens
AAGAACAGTGTGTGACTGGTGCACAGTGTCTGTGGTGTTCGTGGTCAGAGTTAGGTTACATTAAGTATAGCAGAGATGAATTTGAATTTAAGCTGATGATGTTTCGATTACTTCACTGAATTCCACCTTCATACCAACTTTATACCGTCTAGTATAAAGACAGTATAAACAGTATACTGTCAGTGTAGGGGATGGAAATCAGCCAATACAAGTCAGGAAACATCTGCTTACATCTTGTTGAATTCAGTTGTGTAAATCCACAAAGAACAGCAGCAGCAGGTCAGCTGATCACAGCCTGAACACTAAGAAAATCTACTGGAGCTCACAATAGAAATTATTGTGAGTTGTGATTCTTTGCCCCATGCTGAGCCACTACAGCTGATTTTAAGGTTCCCCCAGCTGCTGAATCCTACTTTAACTCCTGACTGTGCTCATTTTCCTGTTTAGGTGTGGAGGCAAAGTCACCGTCTACAAAGTAGGCAACCTAAAATAGAGCTGTTTTTAAAAACTATCCTTCTTTTTCTCTGCTCATGTTCTACATAACTGATTTAAGCTGAGTACATTCATTAGAAATAAAATTTAGAATGAAATAAAGTTTGTATTCCCATCCATCCATCCATTCTCTTCCGCTTATCCAATTCAGGGTCGCGGGAGTATTCCCATGTACTAATATAATTTTATTATGTTGATATAACATCAGGTTCAGTTAGCTTTGCACAAAAATAGCTGGTAAAAATGTCCTCAAAAGAGCTACTTTTACTTTCTTACTTTGAGTACATTTCAGAGCCTGTACTTTTTCACTTTTACTTGAGTAAAGAAGTTGAATCAGTACTTCAACTTCTACCAGAGTGTTTTTTAACACAAGGATCTGTACTTCTACTTAAGTACACAATGTCTGTACTTTTGCCACCTCTGCCCTTGTTTGCCTGAGAGTATATATTGTCTCTGTCTCCCATAGTTCCTTGTTGCGTCGTCCCTCATTACTCCTGCTGTGTAAGCTTCAGCGCTGTGTTTCCTAGTTCATCTCTGACCTGGCTCCATGTTTACTTTGTCATCTTTTGTAAGTTACCAGTAATAAAAGTTGTTTCATGTCTTGTCTCCTTCATCCCGCACTTTGGGTCGAAAAACCTGCCTTCAGCACAGCGGTACATGACATAAGGAAGTTCTGAAGGTAAAAGGGGGTCCAATCAGTACTAGCAAGGTGTGCCTAATGAAGTGGCTGAGTGTTTATTGTAAGGGAACTCAAATCTAACAGTCTGGATTACAATAAATATGATGCAGTGATGGTGCACATGTTTAAAGTTGTTACCTGTTGATATTGTAGGCTCATGTATGATGACTGCAGCAGGAAATAGAACCAGCAAACCCAGATTAGTGAGGTTTAAATGATGAGCGGTGGTGAGAGACAGCATTGCCTGACAGACAAAGATTTTTTATTTTTTTTGAGCCAACATTTACAAGATACTAATACAACTGGTACACTTTCAACCAAAGCATTATGCATCTAAAATAGAAAAAAACAAGCTCTCACCTTTTCCTGGGACCTCTCCAGAAGTAAAGCTATCAGAGCAAACATGTTGGCAGCTGGAAGAAACAGTTTGTTCATTCACAGCAACAACAAGCAGCTAACTGCTGAAACCACCTATTCCCCTCACAAGACTAAGTAACTGAAGGTAATCTTGTATCATTCAGCATGTGTTTGTATTTCTGCTGCAGTCCTACAGATATAAATGTTTCTTACCCAGTATGAGGATGACTGATGGCCAGTTGCAGTTGTCCTCAATCAGATGTCCCAAAACCTTTTTGAGATCTATCAAAAAGCCATGTCTGTCAGGAAGAGGAAAACAAAGCCAAATGTATTTATAGAAGCATGGGTAACCACAGAGCAGGGATGAATTTATTCTGGATAAAATACTGCAATGAATAACAGTTTTTGGTGGAGGTAAAATTTGGAGATGTCTAAAAATGTCTTTGGACCAAGCTGATATTTTCCTAAGAAAGTTTTTTTAGGTTCATGTGACACCTTCTGTCTGGCTTCTTTCTACTCAGTTGGTGACCTGTATACAGTGACATTACGAATACGAATAATACGAATACGAATAACTTTATTGATCCCAGAGGGAAATTCATTTATTATTAAGACCAGTTATCAGCCTTAAAATGTATTTGCATAACATCACCAAAAGGATACAGCCAAAATGCATCTCAAATACATTAACCATTTACAGAATCCATAGAAAAAGGAAAAATGTTAAGTATGAAAAATTGGGGGTGTCATATTTCAAAAATGCATTCTTCAATCTGCCTCCAAAGGCTCAGGAGTCACATGAAGGTGGTTATCAAACTGGCTATGAGCGCTTTCACATTAAAGAGGCAGTGTTTGCAACTAACATCATGGGAATCACATCAAGGGCCAAACATATATAGCTAATTCACATGCATCTAATGTACAATTTGGTCCAATAAAGCCCTCAAACTCACAACAACCTGTTTCATGTAATGAATCATGGATGATGAAAATTATAGGCCTATACTTTTACAAATGATTAGCTATTAACTAGCAGGTTAGATCCATTACACCTTGATGATGGTACACAATGAAACTTTGGAGTTTTCATCTAAGATTATTGATGCAGTAGTGTGGTGAATTTGCAAGTCTGCCGTAGAACAAAAGAACACCCCACATGGTCAGATCTTTCTCAGATTTCATATCTGATTAGTTCAGTTCAATAAAATTTTATTTATATAGCCAAATCACAACAACAGTGACCTCAAGGTGCTTTATTTTGTAAAGTAAAGACCCTACAATAATACAGAGAAAACCCCAGCAATCAGACAACCCCCTATGAGCAAGCACTTGGCAACAGTGGGAAGGAAAAACTCCCTTTTAACAGGAAGAAACCTCCAGCAGAACCAGGCTCAGGGAGGGGCAGCCATCTGCCGTGACCAGTTGGGGGTGAGGGGACAAAAGACAGATTAGAGGACAAGCCTGAAGACATCTACATGCCAAATCTGAATCACAGAAAGTTACAGCACTGCACTTTTATTGGCCTTTTATAGGTAAGTTCCAGTCCTATGCCCCCACATGCACTAAAATGCAAAACTGCATCATTGTAACTTTAACTTTTGCTGCAACGCTTTAAGTAACCACTGGCACAAATTGACAGCAAGTCTAAATGAGCATGCTGGGTGCAGTTTTTAATTTTATTTACAGTTATGATTTCACAAATCACTGTTTTTAGTCATGTGTGTACAGGATGAGAAGGTGTTTCCATTTTATAAAGAGAAACAGTTCAATTCAATTCAGTTCAATTTTATTTATATAGCGCCAAATCACAACAACAGTCGCCTCAAGGTGCAATATATTATAAGTTAAAGACCCTACAATAAAATGTAGGGTCTTTAACTTACCTTTAAAACCATTAAAGGTAAGGTAGACCAGGATTTCATATCCCTGTTGACACTTTTCAACAAGGATATGAAATCTACCAAATATGAAATTGCAAGCCAAAAAAAGTAGAGCAGCCATTTATACTCACTGTATGAAATTTTCCAAGAACAAGTGAGCATGAGTCAGGACCTTGAAAATCAGAATAACATACAATAAATACGTCAAAATTTAAGCACTTTTATAACTCAGGAATTTTTTTTCTATTTCCACAAATCAGAAGGAAGGGCTGGGAAACTGACCAGCAGGATGATGATCCAGTTGAGGATGCCTCTGTATCCAGTAAAGCTGCTGTTGGAGCTCAGCAAAGAGTCTTGGACGCTGTGGCAGCTGCACAAACACACATTTTTATCATCGTAGGGCTTAAAAGTGACACTGAACAAGAGTCTGAACATGGTTTAATACTGATTAACTGTTCTGCAAAGTGATGAAACAAGTATTTAGTAGTCATAGCCATAATTTTAAAATGACATTAAGTTATAAAAGATATTGTGAGAGTTGACATCAGTTTGATGCTGACTGGCTCCTGCCCAATACAACTCTTAAAATAAGTGAGTTCACTATGTAAGGGGGGGTTAACCTCTATTTAGTGAGGTCTCACTGTATGAGAAGGCCTGAACAATAGTTAGTCAGTGGAGCCTTTAGGAGCACGATGACCTCTGTCTATTTACAGCACTGGGTGTTTTGGCTCTACCATGGACCACAGGGACCGCACAGCTGCTTGTAGATAATACATAGACATAATGACTTTTGGTATCTGGAAAGTTGATGTAGGAGTGGGTTTATTAAACTCTGTGTGAGATTAGAGCTTCAGAATTGGATAGCCATACCTGCTGTAACGTGTGTTCACTTGTTCACATTGATGTCAAGTGATATTCCACAATAAATGTGTCTATGTTTCATACTATTCTCCTAAACAGTTATTTCTGCACAATGACAACCTGGATCTGATCATAATTTCTGTGACAAGAACATGTTACTTTCAAGTTTTTTAGAGTTTTTATTAAAGTTTATACGATGCCTTTCACAGTATATAAAAAAAGGCTACTCTCACATTATTACATTAATAATTTATTAAGAACATGATGGTCACATACTAACGGGGGTCATTTTTTAAAATCATTAATTACTTTGAATTATTATTCTTTGAGCTAATATTCCTCATCATTTTTGGGCTTTTTTTAATTTGAGTTAAATATCTGAACACTTCATCCACTGGTGAGATCTTGTATCTGCCACATGGACACATGATGAAGGCAGCAGAGAGTTTACCAGAGCAGGGATGCATAGGGATGTTCTTCTTCACTGGTTAGATCAGAGGCAGAAATGGGAGCATTGTCACAGAGGCTTGCACTATCTTCTTCAGCTGAGGAGGAGGAGAACCTCTTCCTCATCACAGCCATCTTCAAATCCAGCGATTAGCCCACCGAGGTGAAGGTCAGAGATGGCCCACTTTAACAGCCAGAAAACAGATATATTTAACTCTCACATATCACATTCTCATCACTCTCTTACCAGATGCTTAAGGTGAAATCCTGAGATAATGAAAGAATGAACATAAATATTAAACAGTGTCATATTTTCTATTTGTATTTCACGCAAAAAATAAAGTCCAAACTGACCAAACTGTGTCTTATATGATTATCCAGCCTGTTCCAGTGATCTTGGGATTATAGAGTACTGTGCCGAAGTCTTGAGCCATCTACAATATCTTTATATTTTGCTAGGAAAATGGGAAATATGACACACATGCAAACATAAATGTATATGCACATAAGGCAAAACCAGAGTTTGTACAATTATAATGAACTTGACAGTCAGTATTTGGTATGACCACCTTTATTCTTCAGCACTGCCTGAACTCTCTTAGGCAGCTTTCTTGTCATTTCTTTAAGTAGTCTTCAGTTCTCCAGGGTTCTTGAAGGAAATTCAAAGCTGTTCTTTGGATGTTGGCTGCCTTTTTTTCCATTCTCTATCAAGATGATCCCACACTGCTTCAATAATGGTAAATGGACTGGTTCTTATATATAGCGCTTTTCTACTCTACTTGAGCACGAAAAGCATTTTATACAACATGTCTCATTCACACACGCATTAATACAAGCATCTCTTGATGCATGCTCAATAATCCAGGTAAAAGAATCCCAAAAAGTTGAATCTGTTCATCTGGACGTGGCGTTTTTTAGTGGGAGAAACGTTTCGAAACGTGGGAGACTGAAGAAGTTACCAGTTGGTATCGAAACGTTTCTCCCACTAAAAAACGCCACGTCCAGATGAACAGATTCAACTTTTTGGGATTAATACAAGCACTTTTTTCTATGTCTAGGTGCTTTCTATCTAACATTCACACTGATGAATGCATCGAGTTCAGTATCTTGCCCAAGGATACTTTGGCATGCAGACTGGAACCACCAAGCTTCCGATTAGTAGATGATCTGCTCTACCTCATGAGCCACAGCCACCCCAATAATGTCGAGATCCGGGCTCTGGGGAGGCCAATCCATGACTAATAGTGTGCAACTGTGTGTTTTTCTATCCAGATATGCTTTTACTGCACTGGCAGTGTGTTTGTGATCATTTTCATGCTGAAAAATGAAACCTTTGCCAATAAGACACTTTCCAGATATGTATTGCATTATGGATCAAAGTCTGATGGCATTTATCTACTTTCATAATTCCATCAATACTGACAAGATCTCCAACACCACTGACTGAAATGCAGCCCCAAACCATGACAGAGCCTCCACTGTATTTTACAGATGGCTGTAGACATTGTTGGATCTCTCTCCTGACCTCCTCCATACGTACTGACACAAAAGTTTCAGATTCTGATTCATCACCCCATCAGAACTGTAGCACTTATTTTCAGTCCAGTTCTTGTGTAATTTGGCATTTCTTACTGTCCTGGAGCAACTGTAACCACATAATTTCCTCAGGAATTAATAAAGTATTCTGATTCTGATGATTCTGACACCTCAGTCTTTTATCCCTGTTTCCCCTCCTTTCCTTCCACTGAGACCATTTCTGATTAAACTTCAGTTCAATTCAATGCAATTCAATTTTATTTATATAGCGCCAAATCCCAACAACAGTCGCCTCAAGGTGCTTTATTTTGTAAGGTAAAGACCCTACAATAATACAGAAAAACCCCAACAATCAGACGACCCTCTATGAGCAAGCACTTGGCAACAGTGGGAAGGAAAAACTCCCTTTTAACAGGAAGAAACCTCCGGCAGAACCAGGCTTAGGGAGCCGCAGCCATCCGCCACGACCAGTTGGGGGTGAGGGGAGGAAGACAGGACAAAAGCCACACTGTGGAAGAGAGCCAGAGCTTAATAATAACTCATGATTAAATACAAATTGGTGTATAAACACATGGGGAGTGAAAAGAGGTAAGAGAAGGAGAAATGCTCAGTGCATCATGGGAAGCCCCCAGCAGCCTAAGCCTATTGCAACGTAACTAAGGGAAGATTCAGGGTCACCTGATCCAGCCCTGGCTATAAGCTTTAATCGTAAAAGTAGAGAGGGTGTCTATCTCCTGAGTTTAAACTGGGGGCTGGTTCCATAGAAGAGGGGCCTGAAAGCTGAAGGCTCTGCCTCCCATTCTACTTTCTGAACTATTCTGTTCAGTGAATAGTAGATGATCAACTGAAGATCCAGATGTATCTCTGATGTATCTGTCAGGTCTTTGCTAAATTTCTTTCCAGTTTCTTAAGGACATGACTTACTGTTCATCTGCTGTAGATAGTTTTTTAGGTCTGCCACTTCTTTTGTCCTCCACTTGTCCAGTTTCCTCAAATCTTTAAGGACACACTTCACACCATGCTGATATGCCAAGTTTTCAGCTAATAGCTCTTTGGGAATCACCTTGTTAGTGCAAAAATATTATTTTATGTCTGTCAAACTGTGTTATCTTTGGCATTTTTCACAGATTTAACTAAAGAATATTAGAACAAATTTAGTATCTTTGTGACAGACTGCTAGTAACAAAATGCCTAAAGATGTCTGTTATGTGTAGACACGACACTGGTTCATCCCTTGAGTTTGGTGCTTTTTTTTATGCTTGAATGATTCATAGGTCAGTGTTAAGTGGCTTAAAAAATCCTCTGAAAATGGTCATTTACAAGGACTGGACTGAAAATGAGTGAAAAAGCAGCCAATGTCCAAAGAAAAACTTTGAAAAACATTCAGAAAGACTGGAGAACTATTGCTCAAGACAACTTTAAAAAATTACAAGTCTGGCTCCTTAGAAGTAAAATATAAAGAAACAGGGGTGGCTCAAGACTTTTGCACAGTACTGGTTAACGTGTTTTTTTTTGTTGCAATTATTCATTTTCTATGTTATGTATAATCTTTGTCATGTTTAAAACGATGTAGGTTGTGCAGAAGTAAGAGCACATCAGCAGATCACTTAAACACAATCTGCACCTTCATAAACCCGGATATTACGAGGAGAAGAACTCACTGTAGTGGATTACCAGTTTAGCGGTTTATCACTCGTATGCACCGGTAAGCATTAAGTAAGAGAAACTGTTAACCTTTCCCTGAGCTTTAAGTTCAATTTGGGTAAATTCGGCATACATGCCAGGTATTAATAAGACATTTATTTAATGAAAGATCAAACTTTAGATGTCCTTTCTCCCTCAGACGAGCCGTTGTTGGAGGTAGGCTATCTTTACGATTAAAAGCCTATAACTTGCATTTTTTAATTGCTGCTAGGTAGATAACATGTACGCCGAATTAAATAGCTGCCCGAGATACTTTTGTGAGTCTAATCTCCTAATTTTAAATTCAGCGAAACACCGGCTGTTAATAAGTGAAACTTTAAATTTCCGCAAATCCTAAAGAAGCTCGGTGTGACCTTCCCAAACGAAAGCACATCCTACCGCGTCATCCTCCGCATGACACCATCCTTTCTACCAGATCCACATCTCACAGCATCCGCTGCTTGTCAGCTGACTGTCCGATAGTGTTTGTTCAGAGAGCTTCTCTGACCTCTGAGTCCATCTGAGGAGGTGATGTTCAGCGTGAAGCCACTAGAGCCTTAAAAAAAACAAAAAACATTCAAAATAAAAGCCCCATTAAAGAAAAAGAAAAAAGCCTTTAATTTGGCATTTTCTGCAATGCCAAAATAAAGGCATGGGGTCTGATTGTTTTATCGTAATTTAAGTGCCTTATATGGTATATATACATATCTTTTAGATGTTTTCCCATTCTCTTTCAGTCTAGTAAATGTCAGAAAATGGTGACAAGTCTATGTCAGTATTTTTTTGGCGCTAATGTGGCTTTTCAAGTCATTTATTGTTCCATATTTTCCTCGAGTATCCAATTAATATAATATTTAATGCAGTATTTCAATGTAAATGTCACAGCAGCAGAGTTAATGTGTTTACCTAAAATTGTATTTCCTGAGTTGTTACATTTTAAACAGACTTTTAATTTGTACAAATAAAGTTATCATGCACAAAAATCTATTTTTCATGATAATTGATCCAAGCTTAAAGTCCATTTATGGTAAAAAGTGGTTCCCAGATGATGTGCTGAAGAAAACGGTTGCCAATCAAACATATTGACTGCAGCTGCACAAAAAATGTAGTGAATGAATTTAAATTTACTATACAAATACACATCAAAGGGTCTAACTTATAGGAATGAGGTGAAACTGATATTTTTGTGTTTTAGATCTGACAACTGAATGTATCCAACACTTTAACTGTTAATATTAAAATTGTTCAATTTCATCATTACTGATCAGTTAATGAATGCATTCTAAGTTTAAAAAAAAAAATCCCCCTTTGTCCACTCAGCAGCCAGAACCAGCACTGTACCTAATCACTTATATATTCCTACTCTTTTGAGCTAATAAGCTAGTTTATAAGATTTATCTTTTGATTAAAAATATATTATTTAAATATAGCTAAATCTGGTATTAAAATCACATCATTTTCATTGGAATCACAGGCTGCAGATAAGCTTAGCAGGGCAGCAGTAGCCAGTCTAGGTTAGCCATCACTAGCCTAGATAAAATAAAATAAAAAGAATCTTCAATTAAAAAAAAAGAAGTTCTTTCAGAAACTATTTATTTAAAAAGGAACATTTAAGGAAAATAACAGTTTGAAGTTTTACACTGGCAGCTACAAAGATCAATACGCATTCGGCTCAAACTCCCCATCAAACAATGACCTCACAAGCTTTACACACACAACTATGGTTTCAATCACTGCTCACTTAATGTGACACTTCTAGTGACTGAGACATTAAGACAAAATTCATTTATTATGACCAACAAAGTTGTACAACCCACATTTTAATGGTTCAAGTATCAGCAAAATCAATTTTGGATGTGAAGATCAGCCCTGTGGTGATAACAAAGGTGTGCGGAGGAAGGTCCTTCAGTTGATGATTAGTACGTCGTTCTGGATCTCATGGCTCAGCTGGGTTTGGAGGTCACTCAGCTTCTTCTTAAGGACAGCCAGTGCCGACATGACAATGGTCTCAGGTCGCAGAGAGCCACATGACTCCACATTGTAAAAGAACCTGTACAGAGAGAAATGTCAGCTGAGCTTGCACGTGTAGTTTCCCTATAAAAGTCACATTCTTTCAACTTCAGCCCGTATTCAAGCCCCACAGATTGAAAACCACTGTGTTACATTTAGTGCCTAAAACACATGCACAGTGCTGCATGTGTTAATCTTTGCTCCTGTGATTGGAGTTCATTTTTCCAGGGAAGGGAGTGCAGATGATCTGTGTTTTGATCACAGATCAGCCAAGTGACGTCTGTGTATTCTCCTTCACAAAAATCAAAAGGACAAACGAAGGGGTTTTGGTAGATCAAACAAAAATGCCCAGGCAAAAATAAGGGAAGGGAAGGAATACATGAAAGTGCACCATGCAGCACATGGTTCTTTATCGACAATATCTAAAAAGGGCTGTAATTTAAAACTCTTGGCCATCTCTACAAACCTGTGGACTGATTTCTTTGTGAAGGATTAGGGTGGAATTTGCTATGCATATCCAAAAGATGCAACACTCCCCAGTACACCAATCACTAACATGAACAAAACAACTCGCAGCGTGAAACAGACTCCAACACAATCTCAACAGAAAGACAAATACTACTCTGTATTCAAACAGCATGTTGCTTGTAACAAGATTAGAGAGGAAAGAAAAATTTTATGCAGTGAGCAAATGTGAAAGTGACTGATATCAGGGCAAAGCGAGTGTGAACACGGAATTCGATTCAAGCAGGAAACCTTCGTTTGGTTTCAGGGATCAAAGCAGACCCACAGCTGGCTTCCTTCTGGCTAATGCTAGCTAATACATTTCCCATTGGGCAACATACAATTTTTAATTCCCTGCTGAACTTGTAAGTTTGCTCACTTACAAAGAAATGAACAGTCTCTAATTTTTATGGTAGTTTTAATTTAATGGAGAGAGACAGAATATCAACCAAAAATCCAGAAACAAACACATTTCTTTGTAAGTGAGCAAAACTTACAAACTCAGCAGGGGATCAAATAATTATTTCCCCCACTGTAATAATGGTGAGAAAACATCATGAACCTCTTTGCTAACCTTTCTGGTTTCCCGTTGGGGTCGTAGGGGGCCTGAACCTCATCCTCTTCGATCTCTGAGTATTCACTCTTCGGCCTAGGAATCGGTGCATTTATTCATCAGTATTTTTATGATCGTTTTTATTATTATGATTATTTTTAGATGAGCCAAACTGAGAGGAAAACATACCACTCCTCAGGTCGTGGATAAACTGTGTGCCTCAGTGCGTTGTCGGGGTCATACTCAAAGGACACCCCCGCTGTTGGGTTCCACTTGGCGTGCTCCTTCCCAAAGCCTTTCTTAGCGTAAGCTCTAAGCCGAAGTTCCTGACCTTTACGAAGCTTCACCAGCAAAATGTCTGTGTGGTATCGCAGGACACAGTGGAAACAGCAAGAAGAAGGCTTTAAAAAGTTTAAGGAAGTGATTTTAAAACAGGCACCTGACAGAGACCTCAGCAGTCAGTGTTTACTCGTAAATACAGCTTACCATCTTGCTCGACATAGTCGTTGGGATCGTTGTCTCGACTCCTGGAAGTCACCTAGAAAATCACAATGCACCACAGTCAGCTTCATTTCTACTTCCATTCCACTTTAATGATTCCAGAAACAGAAAAAAAAGCCTCACCGGGATGACTCTGGGGTTATTAGACAGCAGGTCACGAGAGGTCACATGACGTGTCTGGTCCTCATTACATCGGACATCTAGGGTGAGCTCCACAGAACACTCTGGGCAGAAATCCTCACAGGTACAGTCCTGCAGGAGAATATGACGTTGTGGTTTTAAAGCTGGCCCATGCATTCAATAGTTAACACATTCTGGGAGATTGAGACAGACCAGTCTAGTGAAGAGTGGAGTACAGAACGCATGGCAACACATTTGAGCTCAGTTTTCATAAATACCTTTGAGAAACAAAGACAAGCTGAAACTGTGGCTAGTTGTGCTATAAATGGATAAGAATGCTCCTCTTTGCTTACCCTGGAATACTGCATTTTGTCCACGATGTCATCGCTGGTGAGGGGTATGAGGCCTGAAGATACAGGAAACACTCAGGTTGTTACAGCAGCCTTTTTAACTCTCACGACTATCTGGTCACACTGTAACAGGTATTATATATGCTGTTATACATACCCACTCTGTGTGCGATGAACTCATCGTGTAGCACTGAAGAATTGGCATCGATCTGGATCCAGTCAATGGCTGGAAATGAAGCAGTGCGGGTGTAAGTCAGTCATTGACACATGTTTGATACAGACTGCTTTCTCCAGAGTTCTGGTGAAGCAAACTTTACTGAACTTTATCTAATGCAATATCCATTTTGTTTTGTCTCTGTCTTTTTAAAACATCTAAAATGAAATATTTTTGTGCTTACTGGTTGCCACAGTTAAATGACAAGGTTGGATTTTTTAATAGTAGATATTCTGACAAACTATTTGTAGATAAGTCTTAGAGTAAATCCAAATAGCAGCATTTTGACTTAGGGCTATAGTCTCAATTTATCAGTGTGTTCTCACTCTCTCTGATCAAATTCTCATTGGTTGGACATTTGCCTGTGCTACTTTCATAATAAGAAAACCGTCTTTTGGTATTGATACATGATGCGGCAGGAGGTGCAGATCAGCTGTGAAAACATGAGGGATTTTTTTTTTTTTTTTTTTTTAACAATATTCAGACTCGCCCGATCTAACGGAAACTGCAGTATCTGACTTCATTTCATGTTTCATGTCATAATTTCATGTTTACGTTTCCTTAACATTTCTGAGTCTGAAAAAATAAACCTGCATTCTTTCCAGTGGCCAGCAGGGGGAAACCCCTTTCGAGTAGTTTTACAAACAAGTCTTTTGTATAAATGTCGATGAGAAAACAACCCTTTGGTCCCTTTATCTAAGCCCTCAGTAAACATTTCCTAGTTTCAAGTTCTACTTAACATAACATGACTCACTGAGTGTCCAAGATGGCAACTGCAAAAGCTTTGCAGTTCGTTTATCACACTCAAACAACCGACACACTCAAAGCCAGCATCAAATATGAGCTAAAAATGATAGGTTATCTTTTGTATTCAAGGCTTGAAGCTTCAAGTGTGAACATAAAAATACTGGGATCTTTCACTTTGTTTAGACAAACAAAGAGTTAGTAAGGACATGCACATCCTGCAGCAATTTGATGGCTCAAGGGTTTATCAGCAGCAGCAGGAGGTGCATCTAAATCCTCCTCTTTCATCACAACACTAAAATGATTATGAGAAAAAGTCCTGCTTGCATTATTTATCATTAGTCATTGTGCTGTTGCTACAGCCGAGTTTTTAGAAATCATAAGAATATATTATGAGCCTGATGTTATCATTTCAGTGTAGATTACAGAGGTTGAAATTATTGAAAATGCTTTAAATTATCCCAGCTGCCACAGGGCGAGAGGCGGGGTACACCCTGGACAGATCGCCAGTCTGTCGCAGGGCTAACACAGAGAGACAGACGACCATGCACGCTCACGCAATTTAGATTCACCAATTAACCTAACCCCTCTAACTGCATGTCTTTGGACTGTGGGAGGAAGCCAGAGTACCCGGTGAGAACCC